>JAVSBS010020474.1:0-20640 GCA_033124195.1 Coracias cyanogaster | reverse complement strand
GTTATCAACACCCTTCTAGCTCCTAGCACAAAACCACTGCTGCTATGTGGAAAACCAGCTCAGCCAGACCCACTACACATGCCCACAACACTAAAGGATAAAACTGTATCCATAAATTTTCACCCTCCTCCTCTCACATTCATTAAGTTCAGAGAACTAATTTCCATTGGCAAACTCTATGGCTCTATCAGTGAATGACCAGAGTGGGAGCTGAAACCACCATCATCAGAGCAAAATGCAGTGAACACTCTATTTTAGTTCTTGCTTTCTGTCCTCTAAGGAATACTACAATCACAGAAACACTTCCTAGGTTATATAGTTCATTTGCCAGACGGTGTGAGATTCTTCCCTATGATAATTTCTAACACTTGCTTTTGTCAAGTTAAAAGCAATGTGACACATTTAAGGAAACAAAGCTTATTATAAGCCCACTCAGACACTGTATTTTGCAGTACCAAATGGATCATGGTGCTGCATCATATAACAGGGAAGGTGCCAAATTGTTCAGACAACATGCTAGCCAAAAGCCAGAGAGTCAGCAACGTAACAGGATCCCGCTGAATGCTGGGCCCTGGTACAAGTACTATCACCCCCTTGCACAGTGTCCTCTCCCTCTGCTCAAGGCACAGCTGATTAGTCCTGGCATCTCACGGGTGTAAGGTGTGCAACTTGCAGTGCTGTGTGGTAGTAATCTGCAAGAAATAGCCCAAGCTGTGGAAAAGTAGGAGGTGGGCTCATACTTAGATACTTAACCTCCCCTGGTACTCTGGCAGCCCATCCTTCTCTCCAGCGACCCTAATGGAGATCGTCAGACTCTTTCACTCTGCAGAGGACTTAAAAAAACCTCCAACTGTGGTCACCTGAAGGTGTTCACAAAAGGAAAAAAAGCAACCCTAAAGGAAGTGGCTGCAAAAGAAGTGACCAGGATCGAAAACATGTCAGAAAGCTGATGCAATCATCCTCTCTCCAAATGTCCAGTAACAAGGGACAAACTCTCCTGAAGATGAGCTGCTGGGCTCCTACTTCTCACCAAATCCACTTGGGTGAAATATTTGTGGTGTCATCTTCTGCAGGGTAACAGTTTCCTTGCAAGGTTTTCTACATGAAACGTAAATCACACAAAAGTGGAGAGTCCATCTATTTAAATGTGTTCAGTATACCTGCTTCCCATTCATAAGGATACTCGGAAGTTTTCAGCCACATTTCTATCTCAGAGAATGAGCTGAGGAAGCTAGCCACACAAATTGCCCAAGATTAGGAAATACAGAGCATTCCATGGCTATCTAAAACAAACGAACAACAAAACAGTCCTTTAGTTTCAACTTTAAATGCAGAAAAGACCATTAAAATGGTTACATTCAAATAATAAGGCAGTACTAAAAAAATTAAGACATGATAAAAATAAGATTGTTCACATATCCCTAGCTCTTACACCATGAGAGTAAACATTATAAACAGCCTTTATTTCCCAGACACTTGCTATTTTTCTGCATATTTAAACACAGATGTGGGTGCTTAGCAACTGTAAAACAAAGTCATTTACTTAAATAACTGAACACGGATTAAGGTACTTCATTTTAAATATGTACTTTAAAAATATTGTATGTTTTACAGTATTATTCAACACCTAGAGAGACAAATCCTCATATATGGTTTCCAAACATAAATCACTTGCCTTTGCATTTCAGCAAAGAAATAGTGATTTCAGACTGCCATGTTGGTATCTGAGTGTAGATATGTGCATTCGTGTACACAGAATCATAGACTGGCTAGCATTGGAAGGGACCTCAAAGATCATCTAGTTCCAACCCCACTGCCCTGGCAGGGACACCTCCCACCAGACCAGGTTGCTCAAGGCCCTGTCCAACCTGGCCTTGAACACCTCCAAGGATGGAGTGTCCACAAACCCCCTGGGCAACCTGGGGTAAGTACAACCCTCAGAGTAAAGAATTTCCTTATAATTTCCAATCTAAATCTACCCTCTTTACTCATTACCCCTCATCCTATCACTACAGGCCTTTGTGAAAAGTCCCTCCCCGGCTTTCTTGTAGACCGCCTTCAGATACTGGAGAGCCACAATAAGGTCTGCTCAGAGCCACATGCACACTTTGTACACAAGTTACCTACATACACAGCAGGTAAGAACAGAAAAAGACCTAGGAAAATAAATTATTAACATGTTAAAAGTATTGCATTTGCATGAGAATACATACAGTTATACAATGTAAAGGTCTGTATCATTCAGCGTATCAAAAGCTGGTATAGAGCAGGAGGCTTATTTTGTTAGAAATGCCCATATTTTAAACTGGAGACAAACTGGAGGAAAATGAGGAAAGTTCCAACAGTTCAGAAACATCATGGAGCTGTTGCACTGCAGTATTTCACTAATATTTCTAAACACAGAACACGGGCTTTATCAAGTTACTTGAAAGTGTTCTTTTTAAAAGGTTTTACTGAATGAATTAGCCAACAGCAAATTAAAAAAAAAAAAAAAGTTTCCCTGGAATGTTCATTCTTCTGCACTACTCACAAGCAAAACTAAGTCTTTGGACAGGAATAATACATTTTGTTACACTAAATGCTCTGGCTGAAAAAAACAGAGACTTTTTTTTAAGCACACAAAACTTTTCCTTAGATCTCTTACCTATTTGTTTTCTGTACTGGTCAACAGGAGTCCTTGCTGTAGAGGCATCTTTTCTACCCATCGTTTTCAAAAAATCACTGTCAGTATCAGAAAATAAAAAAAAATAATCACATTATTCCTAAATAAGTTACTAAGGAATGACTTAAACATCAGAAAAAACTGTAACAAGCAACATTTACATGATTATACAAAGACATAAGCCTTCTCAGAGTACAATGAGACACTGGAGTTAATCATCACTATTCTGAAGACTATTAGTTAAATTCTAAACATACCTTTTTTCCCCATTGCATGTCTTATTAACATTACAGAATGTCTGTTAGTTTGAATAAAAAAAGAGGATAAAAAAAACTGATTGCACTGTAATTCAGCATTTGGTACTGTCGAATTACATTTCTATATAATTTTTTTCTTTATTAAACCAGGGAGTGAATGTAGTATTGTGAGCTGCTTCTATTGTTGGTAAACTATGCCCAGGAGACTGAGGCAGGACTAGGCACGTGTGTGTGCATCCACAGGTGTAACTGCTCAGGAAACCCACCTGCAGATGCACCCCTCCACCACCTTAAGCAAAAGAGAGGAATAGATACCTAAAACAGTGCAACCCCCCATCTCCTACCTTCCTGCCATGGGCTTTAGAAACCTGTGAATGAAAAGAAAAGTGGAGAATAAAAATGAGAGCTGGGGCTGTGCCCATTTTACACACTCAGCCAAGGTACTGAGAGTTTAAATCACCTTCAGTGCATTTAGGTAACTACCATCCTAATGCTTGAATGGGCTTCTCATGTTGCACAGCACAAGCAGATGACACCAGAAAAAGCATCCAACGATGCTTTTTTTGGTACTTTGCTCCACCACACACACTCCTAATATACCCAGCTAATATGCAAAACCTTAATGGTCTCTTATTAATAAATGACAGGGCTGCCACTCAAGAATATAGTAAGATTCTACAAACATGCTCATTTCACCTCTTTTTCCATAGTCAAAAACATACCTGGCTTTTATAGTCATGCTTGTTGCTCAAAACACTGGTTTTCAACTATTTTGGCTGGGCTGAAGACATCACTCATCACAGCAAAAATAAGCCCCACCATTTGACCATCTCTGTGACACAAGCATCCCATTGTCAACCCCTGGCTTTCACAAGAGGACTGACATTTTCCAGAAGTGTCAGATTTACTGCTTGAGTGCAGAAAACACACAACAGCCAACACTTGCCTTTTCCCAGCTGGCCTTGGCGAGCACAGTGCCAAGGGCAAACTTTGGCTGAACCATCCCGGGTAGCCACAAACCATCTGCAGATTGTGCACATATGGCCTTGGAGTATTTGCAAGAGTTTTACTTTTCTGTTAGGCATAACCAGCTGTGTTACAGCAAGATGAGCTTCTCCGGGTTCTGCCAAGACATGCTGTTAGGGAGGTACAGCCCTTGAAGGCACCGGGATGGCAAACCATGGGCCAAAAAGCAAACCAAGGCACTGCTGAATGGGCTACCATCAACATCCCAACCTTAAACATCCACCATTATTTCCTTCATAGCTTCAAACGAGTATAGCTTCAAAGTATAGCTGCAGGAATGATCCCGCCAGTTATTCCTGCATTTTAAACCCACAAAGTTCCTTGTTTCGTATTTATCTGTTCTGTAAGAATTATTGGCATTTAATGTCAAGTGATAAACCCCGACTCCTTAAGTTAAAGTGTGGGACACAGGGCACAAAATGAATTTTGGTGCTCAAAATCCAGCAACCTTTTAAAAAGATATTTATGAACAATAACAAGGTATAAAAGATTGCCATTATTTTTTAATCCCAACTGAAATATCAGTTAGTTTTGTAGTGTTTCCATACATTACTTTGGTTTAATTCAGAAAATACTCCCATTTTACGTAAAACACCTAAGCAGTGAACAGTAATCCACTGGGTTTTTTCCCCTCTATTACGCTTCCCAGTTATTCTCTCGACTGAATTCTATTTCCCACATAACATTCACATCATAATAATCAGAGTGGAAAACAAAAGTACCATTTGAACTTTCAGGTAGTTGAGGAGGTTACAGATACACTTTTACACCACAAAACTAGTTCTTGGCTTTTTTATGCCACTGTTAGAGATTGTTTTGACTTGCCTGTTGCGATTTCAATAGCCTACTAACGTTTCGTAACCAAGCATCGGCTATGAAAGACGTTTGCAGTTTTAGCAGTGCCAGTAAAACACAAGTAAAAACAGGCAGAAATTATTTCCTGACTTAACACAAGCCACAGAGATGCTGGCATTTGCCTGTGTGGCTCAGTGTCACCAACTCCTGCATCTAGAACCTCGATTCCTCTTTGTTCTTCAAAGGGATGCAGTAATCATCATTCATTTCCACCGCTTTGATGGTTAGATAGCAAATGCCTGAGAAACCCATGGAGACATTAGCACATACAGCCGCAATGTCTAATAAGACAGCTATTTGCATAAAAGATCAGCCACAATTTAGAGCGTGTTGTGATAGATGTGGAAAGGGAATAACAGATCTATATTAGCATGTATGAAACTGAGATTGTTTTCACAATTTAATTCCTCAGGGACTGTGGCTCATCACCTTCTCTTGTAAAGAATCCTGCATTCCCTGAGGAAGCAACTTGCCATGAACTAAAATATGGATTAATAAGAGATAATATTTATTATTTATGAACCTTGCTGTAGGAGTGGCTTCCAACGTAACCTTCTGATCAGATTTCCATAAAGGAAAAGCCTGGAACCTTTATGAGTCACAAAACAATTTGAAAAGCACCTTTTCCCCATTTAAAATAGCAGTGCTCATCCTACAATAATTGGTCATCTTAAGTTCACTGTAAATGAGATTTGCACCCAAGTCTTTCCCAGCTCCATTGCCAGCATGCAGAGGGTCTGGCCTTTCCACCAGTTCCTTGCTGAACCAAAGGGATAGGAAGCACAGGGTGCTGCATGCACCCCATGCAGCCTTCAGATCCTTGGAATTTTAATGACTACATAACCATTTTAAAAACACCTGAAGGAGCTTGTCACTGCTCTTTTTACAGGCTACTAAAAATACTTCAGAATTTCAGATCATTTGAAGGCAACCTGAACCCTCCTCAACTTTCAAGTTTTTAAAAAAGGTAGTTTTAAGAAAATGAAGGGAGGTTCAATGGAATGATTTTTTGTTTATTGCTATTTTGCAGATACAACCAGGTCAAAGGATGACTTTGTTTTTGTGGTTCCCTTCACTGTTTTTTTCACCCTCTTTTTCGTCCCCTCTAATAATTCACCTTTGAAGGCTTACACTCTCAGAAGAACACAATTTTTGTTTTCATCCTCTTTCACTCTTAAGCAATGACTGATAGCAATTAATACACAGAATAAATTGCCTGTTATCACCTCCAGCTGTCAATAGCATTTTGTGAGATAAAAAACAGTTCTGAATGCCCATTCAAGATCTGGCCACAGGAGTGTTTCAATCCCAGCTCACTAGTCTTAATGTATACACAGCCTGTATCAACCAAAAAAATTTGAAGCAATTACATCAATGAAATACAAACAAACTGTGAACGACTTTAGAAATATTAATTAAAAACAAGTACAGGGACTATACAGCACAAAGACTGCACTTATGCATTTATGGTGCAGTACAAATTATTAACAAAAGTGAGAAGTGTTAAAGTTTGAACCAGTGAAGACTCAAAGATCTACACACATGAGGCGTACAAACTTTCTTAGTGGTAATATTTGACAGCACATCTGTATTCTTCAACAATAAGCTACTTAAATATGAATTGAGGGCGCTTTAAAGAAATAAAAAATAATCACTGAAATGACTAGTTTTGTAGCTGAAATACAGTCAATTGAGAGAAAAGCAAATAAAACTTCAGGACAGAAAAGAACCACTACTGAATGTAAAAGCACTGGACCAAGTCTTCAGCTGTAATTGAAAATGCAGGTGAATGCACAGTGAATATCTGCATATATGCAGAACTACCTTATCCTTAATTGCAAATGGATACCTAACTTCTTTTTTTTTTTGATGCAATGCAGGTTGATAATTTGAACTCATAACCCAGTAATTTTTTTAATAGGATTCAAAGCTTACTGATGTCAGTGAAATAATTGGTCTTTTACCAGTCAATTCCATAGCTCAGAGTTTAATAAATAATGGATATTAAAACCCTCACAAGTTACAAGAAAGAAAAAATAGCCTTTTTTCCTCCTCAAGTGAAATCCAAGGAGCACATCAGATCCTCTGTGAATATCAAGTTATTCCAAAGAAGTGGTAGCACTGCATTTCAAGTGGGAAGTCATCTGCATGTAGGTATTATGGAAATCACTGCTGTTGCTTATTTTAATTGGGTTTTTTTGGTGTACTGCTGAAATACAGTGACTAAGGTCTGTCTATATGGCGGCGGAAGAAATGCAGTGGAAGTAACCTGCAGCCAAAATTGCAAGAATACTGCTGCTGAATAACCATACTTTAACTAAGAGAGAGAATTTAAAAATCTTTACTACTACTACTACTTATAAAAAATCATACAAACAAACAAACAAAAAAAAAAAAAGAAAAAATTTCATGTTCTATTGATAAATCTAACAGTAATCTTCAATATTCCTCCAGAAAGCCTCTCTCAAAGGTTGAGACTATTATTTCAAAGGAAAGAGTACCTGCCCATGGTGCTTCTTTCAGAATCTAGCTCTCCTTCCTTTGGGGATTTATTTCATTTTCTTTTAGCAGAAGTATTTTAACATTTCCTTACTTAATTTAACCTTGAAAGCAGAAGAGGTGATTTAAATTCAGTTTTAAAACTGGGAAAATTAATGAAAAACCACAGAATCCGTAAGTACAGTTGGAACAAATATTGCTAAAACAATCTTGACGTTCTACACAAGGAGAACAAACACTGTAACATATATATAACGGTATTGCAAGACTAAAACCATGTAGGAATTACAGCTTTTATTCTGACATATATCAGGCTGCTTCATAGCTTCACGTAAGCACTAGGAATAAAATGAACACTGTTAGTTCGAGTAAATGCCCTTTGCACTCTAGGGAAAGGAACTTCTCTGTTGCTTGTTAGTTATACAGTGTCTACAAACCCCATGAAATTAGGTATAAATTTATTTAACAGAAGTAATACACAGGTTATAGTCATACTCCCCTGGATGTTTCAAAATCCTGAAGCAATATATTATGAAAAATAAATTTCATCAACAACCCAGATTAGTTCTACCTAATTTCAGGAAGGCAAATGAGAGACCCAAGTTATGCAGGAGGCCACCTCTGCTCCCTTTACACTGAATTAAGAAAGAGATGCCATGGTAAAGACTCCAAACTGCCCCCAGCAATCTTGCTTTCTGGTTATGCTCCCAAACCTCCTCTAAGTCACTAAAGTTTGCTGGGATTATTTGGGTCCAAATATTTGCACTTGCTCCACTATCAAAAAGTATACTTACTTTTGCTAGACATAAAATGTTTTTAAACATCTGACAAGGTGAAAAGATTATCATTAAATGTATTCATGACAGCCAGGAAAAAAGCAAAAATTTCAAGTATTTCAAGCGTTTTGATTTCAAGGATTGCAAAACCTGGCTAAGATTTTTTTTTAAGACTTCATACTTGGGTGAATTTGGGTTTTTTTAAGCAAAAAGGGGCTCTTAAAAAGGTCAAAGGTTCCTTCCATTCCCAGTAGAGTATAGTTTGTCAGAGCTTCTATAGGAAGAATCAAAATGTACTAGGCCTCAGTTGTACTCCGTTATAAAAACATCACTTATACAGAAGGTATGTTTAGCAATTGATGTTAAGACTTGTTATAAAAACAGTATATTTTGTAGAAGAATATTCCTGTTTGTAGCAATTCTATGTGCCTTACATTCACTTTTCATTATTAGGATTTGTTATTTGTCTTCAGAACCAAATTCCCTACCCACTTCAGAGCTGAGTAGAGCTATACCATCTGTGAAACATATATTCATTTTAATATGAAGACAGATCTTCATCCGAACAAATTTAAAATTCCAAATGTTCAAAGATGGGTTTTTTTTTTATTTTTCTGAATATATGATGGCATTGGTGTGTCAAGAAAATATCCTCAAAGAACTTCATGAAGGAAAAAAGTATACATGTGGTTTGATTCTGCCTTGCCTGACAGTTCAAAATGTAGTGTTTCCCAGAGGAAAAAAGAATGCCTCCTTAAGGGCAAATTACATTATAAATGACACCATATGCAATATTTCAGGTAACAGTCTTCAAAATACGAGAATTTTTTTTTTTTTTTTTTTTTTTCTGGGCTGGTGGGACAGGACAAACTATGGTAGAAATCAGAGCTTAAAAGGATGGGAAAAGAACAGGCATCCAGAGTATCCCAATGCCCAGAGGCACATCCACCAAGGATGGACACAGCCTCCAAAGGAGAGGCCGCAGATGCTCTACAGCCACCTCTGTGGTCTGAGGACAAGTACGGAGAACACCACCACAACTGCACAAGACAGAAGTGAAGCACATGCTCTCTGCCTCACGAGTTAAAAGTTCATAGAGTCAAAAGCAATGTTGAGAAACAATTATTTGTTCCGCCTCAGCAATCGAAATGTTGCCAGTGAACATTTTGTGGTTCAGTTAAATCCAGGCAATTTTATTCCCTCTTTGATCCCCACTATACACCCCTTCAGCACTCATTTCCTTTGAAGAAGTAGGGAATAATTTAAATAACAGGTATAAAGCTAGAGGTCATAGACCTTACATTTCAATATCAGCTAAGTCTGCCTAAGCACTTCATTTCTAATATATTATGAAGTTACAATTATTGAATTTAATAGTGCATGACATGGATTCACTGAGGTCTTACTCAAAAAATCTCAGAAACTCTGTTTTACCCTGCTAGGTGTTAGTTACAGCAGGGGAAGAGAAACTTCTTTCATTTTCTAAATCAGAAAATAACCCCCTGACTCTCTCTTCTCTTTAGTTTTGGGACGAGACAAAAATTCCATTTTTTCCAGATGTTACTCCTTTCCTGGGCCTGCCACAAGCCATACCTTGCTATAAGCCTGGGTGCTTTAATTATATACACTTGTTAATTCCTCATTTGTAGATTTTAAGCTTAGGTTCAGTTTTGATGGAAATGAAATTCTTATTTCTTCCTTAAGTGAGAATAAATATTTAGGGACTAATTACACTTCCCTTCAGCATATCCATCTTAAACTACAGTTCACAACCTTTCAGAGAACAGAAAGTCTGTTTCACAACATTTTCAATATTGCAAAGTGGGGTAACAATCTTCAGTGAGAATAAATCTTGTAACTTTTGAATTTTTTCAAAAAATTTACAGCAAGTAATTTCATATTGGTCTTTTTTTTGTTTCTCTTGTGCCTTTTTTTTTTTTTTCATTTGCATTATCTTCGACCATTACAAATACAAAATTTCTGAATTAATTACTTAAAAATTGAAGTAGTTTCTTTGAAGCAACATATCAAAAGAAGACAACTTGAAACTGCTGGAATTTTTTCTTTCCTCTTACTCTGTTTTTAAAAAAATGCTTTCTAACATATGTTGGGCTAAGTTTCAGCTTAATTTTTTCCCCATTAATTCTAATATTGATATTCTGTCTATTTTGACTCCATTTTCACTGAAATTTGTCTATCATTCAAGAAGAAAACCAGTTTTCAGCAAATAAGCCACTCCTGCTTGAAAATCAGCCTAATAACTGAAAACCAAAAGAAGATAAAATAGCCACAAATAAGCCACGCAGGCATGAAGCCAGTGGGCAGACAAATGTGCCCTTCTGTTGCAGTTCTCACTGTAGTATAATATGATGTCCCAACCATTACTTCAAGTCATGGTAACTGCTGAACTAGTCACCACGTTTACAACGGTTGCCTCACTTCTTACCTTCAGCAAGCATGCAAAAGTTGAAAGCAGGCTACAAATGCCGGCAGCAAATAACACTTCACTACACATAGACCTAATCGCAGCACTTCAGCAAACCTGAATTATTAGTTCCATTACTAAACCTGGTGTTTGAAAGGACTTAAAAGGTAATCTTTCCATCCAGTGTTCAGAAGGAATGCGGGTTTTTTCTTCCTCTGAAACTACTGCTGCTCGACAAGTACTAAATAGACTGATCTGTGAATGAATAAGTATACTTTTATGCCACTTTTGTCGTCTTACACTGTATTGGGCATGCAGGAAAGCAACTCAGCTTATAAACAATAAATCTATTCTAGTCACCAGACAAAAGAAACATTAAGTGGAAGGATTTTTAATTTGGTGGTTTTGGCATTTATGTTTTCCTCTATTTTTCAATAACTGATTAAAGACAGAAAAACCTGTTAATCTTCCCCATAAAGATCAGAAGATAAAGCGGACAGGCATCTAGTTAGCCTTAACACAATACGTATTTTTTTGTATTTTTTTTTTTCACAATTGTCTGAGGTGAAAACCAGTAGATAATTTAGTGTTAACATATCAAATCTGAAGTTCAGCCCTACAGCACTTAATAATGAGCTTAATAGTCAGGCTTAGTGAACAGACCTATAGATGTTAGCAGCAGCATTTTCAAAACCAAGCCCTACTCTATTGGCTTTGAAGGATTAGGCCATAATTGGGTGTAGAGTTTAATACGGCTTAAATAACATTGGCTCAGTCATTTCCAAAGTGGTTCAAAACAATAGGCCAAGCACACTCTGCAGATTATATCTAAATTGCTCATGACTTGCTTCTCCTAAAACCTACCTAGAGATCCCATTAAAGGCAATGATTTTTAAGATAAACAATAAAGTAACAGTGCACATGATACCATCTCTTGAGAAGCTTTATGTTCTATTTGGGCAAAAAAGGAATATAAGATCATGGATATCTATCAAAAATCTGAATCTTGAACAAAAATTGAACTAAAGGGATGGATCAAAGCCGGGCCAAAACCTTTATATGCAGCAAATGAAAAAATAAGCTTTGATAGCCATCAGAAAATGTGAAAAACTCTTTACACGCCTCATTTTAAAGCAGAGGAGACAACTGTGGAGTGTAGCTGGGAAGAAAAGGCAGCAAAAGGAAAAAGCGTTAACCAGCAGAAAAGTATCAGTTGAAATAGCAGAAAGTCACATGAATATCTGAAGGCCCCAGTCGACACCATTTGTGCAAATGTCTGCTTGGGCTCTTTTCATAGCTTTCCCCGTACGACCACCGGATGGGAGCAGACTGTGTCCCCATCTATTTCCACTGCTCCTAAACAGTGTGCATGTATCACAAGGAAGAAATTTTGCTGCAGGGTTCATTGTCCAGGAGAAGGAATGGATGCCACTAACATGTGAAATTCTATTTACTGTAAAAATATTAGCAAAATACAAAATGGAACACTTTTTCATCAGCTGCTGCTTTTGGAGATGGCACATTTTTAAGATCCTGGGTTCTGATGCGTGAAAGGTTGGCCGCCTGTGTCCTGAAGTATACATCTGATGATAGAATCCTACAGCTCAAGCTACTTAGGAATGGAATAGTTATGAAACTTCTAAAAGAGAACATTTAATGAGTAGCTATCAGCTTATGAGCATCTCTTCTGAAACCTCAGCTTGAGACAAAATGGCAGATGACAATCCACGCCATTTGCTCCAATTTCCTGAGTGCACTTCTCCAAGGACTAGGGCTTTGCACATGCCCTTGGCCAGAATCAAAGGAGCATGTGTGCTTCAGAACTGCCATAAAGTTTTATAAGGAGGTGGATATACTCCCTGAAATCTAGCCTTAGACTGCATACAACAACAAAAAAAAACTGCTAGAGCATACAGTACAATGAGTTTAGACTAGTTTTCATAAGAACAAACAGATTCAACACCATCAGAAGAACCTGCAGGTCTGTTCTCTTCCTGCTACAACTGCTCAGTCTGGCCACTACAGTACCAAAAGCTGCACAACCCTGAAACCAAGCTTAAGAAGTTTAAGGAGAGTTGTGATCCAACTCTGAGGAGGAATTTATTTAAGTTGCTTCTGCTTTTAACTTCTGAAATACTCCATCCCATGCACTCAGCATTACAGCCATCTCAGTTGTTTCCATCCTGATGTTTTTTTCTTCTAATGAGGTGAGTTAATGAACATGTGTACCAGTATAGTACAGGGAAACATCCCTCCAGCTCTTCACTATTTCCAGCACTGACAGTGCTTTAGTCTGAAGGCTCAAAAACAGACAAGAAACAAGTTTGGTCCAAGAGCCACTGCCCTAAGCTTTTTCCTACACACACCATTCCCTCCCCCTGAAGGTCTCCTCAAGGTACAGTACATATTCTATAGAGTCCTTCTATGGTAAGGATACACGGATAAAGAATTGAACTGAGCCTATACAACATGCATCGCTTGTGTGCAATAAATGACAGAATGCAAGTGCTTTGAATTCTTTACTGTGCATATATGGCTATGTTTTAATATGGTACCCACATTTAGATCACAATTTCCATGGGTCTATATAAACATGCATGAAGATTAACAGGCCCTCTTCCCATGCAGAACTGGAAGAATTCATCCAGAAGCTTTGCTTCGTAAATCATTTCAGATGTATTTTACTGAAGCCATAAAGGATATTAGCAAGTGCACTGGGACCTTTTGTTTTAAATTATTATGATCTGTTACTCTAACAGAAGTTACTAATATTATTTAACCCCACTGGTATACTTAAAATGAAAACAGTTAGAAGCTTTTTAAAATAGATTTTGTCTCTATAACAATCATTTTTCCAGAATACCCTCTTCCTACTTAGCCTGTTGGTTTGCTGCTTTGTATACCCAGAAAGCTACTGAAATAATCCAGGCTTTCAAATTATCCTATCTTTCCAAATAAAAGTAAACAGCAATCTAAGAATACTTTGTTAAGCTTTTCACTCCACGTTACAGAGATTCATTCACAAATTAAACAGCATATGCCAAAAAAATCCAAAGAAAGCAACATTCATCCTTGCTCTGACCATTTTATGATTGTGGAATAAAAAAAACCCAAACAAATTATTAGCTGCTGCAATTCTTCGCAGTTCCATTAAATCCATAGTTAAATTTAATCACACCAAAGTCTAAAGTTGAAAAAAACATACTATAGAAAGCTTTCCATGATGCATATATACAATAAAAAGAAACAATGCCCTCTGTAATGGGAAGAAGTAACAAATTCACACAGATGCAGCATAGCCTTGCCTAGGACACCCAACGCTATGCATGCTGGAGGGCCTCTGCAGTGGCCAGGTATGATAGAGAGATAACAGAGCTTACTGAAGTCCAGCATGGTTGAGATAAGGTAGACGTGGTCAGAAATATCACGGCAAGCTTGAACCCACTCTCAGGCCCACCTACCAAAGGTAGTACCATTAACAGAAGTAAGTCTGTGTCTTCCAGAACCTTCATCGCGCTTTCATTCTTCAGGATCTGTTTTTCATACAAATAGTGCTAGATGCAACATTCAAGCACTGGTCTTATTAAAGGGACTTAAGCCACCCTCCAACCTCTCCTCCCAGCCTTACTAGGAAGCACCAGACTTTCTTGTCGCTGCTCTGCACTTGAATCCCCTCTGGGTACAGAAGCTTCCTCACAAACCCCAAGTCTTCCCGTAGTCACAGCTTAACAAGATAAAAATCCTCCATTCTGCACACACATCCAGCATTCCTTTTTCCTCAACACATCTGCAGACAAACTACATTTTAACAGACGCATGTTACCACGATCTCAATCAAGCTTTAAACTTCATCCCTTCTTCATCAATCCAGCAATCACTGAACTAGCCATCATTTGTCACTATTGCTTTCACGTTTACACACAGACAATTGACTAAAACAGTGAAAAGCATCATACACAACACAAACGCTGGAGAGTCTCCACAAGCTCTCATCCGTTGACAGTGGCCTCCAGCCATTACTTCTGAGTGCTGGCAGCTCACCAGCTCTTCATCCATTTTATCGTTACTGTACAGTCCTAATTTTTAAATTAATTTCAGCTGAGTAACAGTAAATCAAGGACCTAATAAAATTTAAATGTTCGCTGTATAAACAGTGTAATTTCAGTTTGACAGCCAAGACACAAAAACAAAGCAACTAATATGCTTGCTTCAGGTTATCTGTTTCCTTTTGGCAAGAACATAAGTAATACTAAACCCATCTAGTAGTAAAGTGATGTAATCTTAATTGGAGGCAGCGTCATCAGCTGCACCCACAAGGAGTGCAATGCTAAAATTGCCTACAGGACAATTTCTATGGCATACATACTACATGAAAGGCATGATCACTTTTAAGAGCAGACAAAACTAGGACGTGAGAGTTTTAAGTAAAGATGGTGACGTGGTAAAGCCAAGTACTGAAATATCCTCCACACTGACATGGTACAGTAACAAGTTGAAAACACAGGTAATTTAAAATAGAAAGTTTAAAACATGTTCAACTTGAAACTAAAGGCGAGTCTTACAAACAAGCTTTGGGTATCTGAGAGGCTTTAAGATGTTGGTGATGCCAGGTGTTGAATCGCCTCTCTGCCAGGGGTGAGCAGGCTGTAAGGAAGGGCAACAAGAGGGGGCCCCAGGAACTGGGACCCATCAGTGCAAGCCATCCAATAAGAAAGGTGATCTGAGGTGAGGGAAGCAAACTGAGGTGGAGATATTGCTGGCTCTGCCAGTCAGACTGCACTCTGAGGGGTGGGGAGAAGGTGACCAGCTGGCAGCATCTTAAACCATAGCATCTATGGCTTCTGGAGCACATCTGTCAGAGCCATTCGTGAATAAATTTGAGCATAAGAGTTGGTAGAATTGAGAACTTCGTATGTAAAGATTACAATGAAAACACAATAGATAAAAGCACAAAAAGCTACAAAGGCTGATTGATGATGTAAATGTGAAAGGGAATTATCATGGGTAAGCTTAACCTTTTCTTCATTTACATCACACAGCACAGCCAGAGAGAAAACAATTGAAACTCTGAAATCTACTACATTTCTAACCCAATCTGTTTCCCCACTGTAAAAAGCAGTTGGTAATATAAAAGATATGTTTTTTCCATTATTTATTTTATTTCAATGGAAATACCTGAGGATAAAGCTGGCTTTCTGGCTAGAGGCAACCAGCTCCTGGAGATGTAACTCCATCTTTTATTTTATTGTCTTGCTTAAGAATAAACAGCTGACAACAAACTTGTGTACAAAACAGCGTGCTTCAGTTTGCCCTCTGGATTTTAACTTCCCAGTACCATTCTCAACAAGAACCTTGTGCTAACCTTTGCACTTTCACTCTCTCACACTTGCCCTTTCTGGTAGAAATGACTTCACCATAAGCTTCTGCTGTCAGAACAGTCTTTCCCCATTTATTTGCCACGCCAGCTCAATGTGTATTCCTGGATTGCTATTTCACCCTTCCTCTCCTGAGTTATCTCTCATCCTTCTTTACACCTGCGGTTGGGTTTACATTGGCTAATTCGTCACACCATGTCTTTTCAATTCTTTCTTGATTTTGATGGCAAAACATACTGGATGAAGGACAATGCCAAGAAGAATCACAACATATGAATAAAGAGAATTTTAGTGATGTATGAATCATATAAAGCTCCACTGTATCATTGCAACATGTTGTTAAATAGGCAAAATCAAACTTAATCACTAACGCTGATTTTTAGCCTTGCTGCTACAAAAATGCAGAAGAAATGGGAAACAAAGGGATCAGCACTGTCCATGTCAAGAATGACTGAAGCTTTTACTCAAACCACTGAATTACAGGGGTATCTATGGGCATCTGATGATATAAAAGCACCTGGGGTGCCTTGACCATTTACGTTTGTCATTACATGAAACAGAGTTTGTTCTGAAGTGGCAACCATCATAGTTTTTCTGGAACTATCTTTCCTTCTTACCAAACACTGAAAAAAAAAAATAATAATCTTACCTGCTTATTCTGTGTGTCAAAAAATACTTCAAACTAAAACTGATTATTAAAGAGCTGTAACATAAATTGTGTTTCTTCATCTCCTCTACCAACACCACCATGATGTTTATACTGTGCATAATACTGCAATGATATATGAGATCATCAGCTTGGTAACTGAAAACGGTTTCACTGTGTCTGTGATTGATAAACTATGTAAGTATTAAAACATTAAAAATGTTAATCTTTGTAATAATCTCCTGAAAAGTTTTTATATTAATTTAAACCATCGATCATTTCCATATTTAATCATTGTAGACTTCATTTGAAATGAGGATAGCCATTCACTGAAATGCACTTCATTTTTTATTTTAAAAAAATGATCAGCTTGTATGCATTCTGTAAATATCTTAACATTTTTTCCTCAAGAAAGAGCAATCATTCAAGCAAATGAAAAAATCTACAAGACCAAAAAACTTTAAAGCAGAGCTTGCATCAAAAAACATGTACTTTCACAGTCCCGTTTCCCAGGACTGCAACAGTAGTACCATAAGAGAGTCAGACGATTGAGGGAGACTTCCAGCGTAAATGGAAATCATTAGCTTCTTTGTCTACACCTTACAACCACCTATGTTCCGTTCTCTTTATATATCTCATAACACATAAACATAAAAATTTGCTTGTGAGTACTGAGAAGTACTTAACAGAGTGATTCGGCTCTCCAAAATGATAAACCGGTTTAGGTTTTTTTAACATGTAATCCCATTTTGTAACATTAGCCTGCTTTAGCAACACATAAAGACTTTCCAAAGTATCCTAGCCTTGTCTATAATTCACAGCTTGTCTTGCCTAATGAAAAATTTAGACCAATACGGAAATATCCCACAGGAAAACAAACCCAAGACCTTCCTAGTTATGAAAAAATCTCATGGAAACTGTGGAATTCCAACCGTGATTAACTATAACTAATCTTGATATTTGGTTTCTTTTGAAATATTTTTTAAACTATGTAAGAAACAAAAACTAATTCATGGTCTGTCGCGGTCCGTTCACCACATGGTCTCAAGAAACAAATTTCACAGAAAAATCAAGGAAAATGTCTCCGTTGCACTGCAAAAAAACCACCCTCATCTTGTTTTCTATGTAGAGTCTACTAAAATAGGATGTTTCCTGGAGCTACTGCCATAATGTACACTAAGCTTAAATCATTCCTTAAAACTGGGCTGCAGGATTTGGCTGAAATATTTGAATGAGATAAATCCTAGATACATATTGGGCAGTACCACAGCCTAATTTATTAGCTTAGATGACTAGCCTTCATTCTGTATTCGTGACAAATACTGAGTTAGAGGATTTTCCCGTACCTGCTATAAAACTGTCACACAAACTGGCTTCCTTTTCAGAAGGGGCTGCAGAGCGTAAACGGCAGGAGCTATGAAGTTAGGGACCTGGCAGAAGTGCACGTGATGTCTTCCAATGCATATAAGCCTACTCTGTATAGTTCACATTTATGAAAATAAAAACTAGTCATAAAAGCACTGCCTTTACTCTTGATTTTACAAAGAAAAGTATGCATCTTGTTGCATATTACCTTTTGCTAAAGTTTGTTTTTAAGGAAAGATGTATGGAAAAATCCTGTTCATTCAATGTGATGCAGTAATTGAATCCAGGAACTCAGCTGCTTGCATTTGAAAGGCAGTTAGTCCTGGTTTTGTGGAACTTAGCAAAAACACTAGATGTGTTTGTGTGTATATTAATGCAAGATGTCAAGTTTAGCATAAGAGGAATTTTACCAATGCTAACGGTATCTCTGTTTCAGTAATTTGAAGTAATCTTTCAAAGCCTAGATATTTAAAGCACTCCCACATCTGTGTTGAAACAAATGAGTATTTTCTATATTGCTTTTGCAGATATAAAATACTATTTTAGACAGACTACGTCAACTGTAGAACACTGTTGAAGTCTCTACTTGGTTAAATGAATAAATCAAATTCACAGAATTACAGGATGGTTAATGGTGGAAGGGTCCTCCTTGAGGTCATTTACTTGGGCTCTTCTACCCCTCCTCACACAGGTTCAGCTAGAAAGACTATATATAAATTATAGAACGATAAATTACAAAAAGGATTTACATATTGAAACAAGAATAACAAAGTGAGCAATTGCCTCTCCCTAAAAAAATGCATCAAGTGTTTGTATTGGTGGGATTAATTTATTGTAAAGTCAACACTTCTTGTTTTCTCTATGCTTACACTTAGAGTACTGACCTGAAGTAGGCTTACATCTTTACAGCTTACATGAAGACAGAAAACAAGTCCTAGCAGGGTAAATTGTACCAATTCATGGCCAAAGATAATAATGCCAAAAAAGGCATCTGCCAATTTTTCCCTTAGTGAGCCGAGAAGCTATTTTCTGAACAACAAAGTTTGTCCCTAGCCCATTTAGTACCAAGAGGTGAAGAGATTCAGCCAAGGAAGATGTGCCAAGTAGCACTACTTAAATGGTTCAATTTTCCCCATACTTGTAGATTTTTGTGTATCCCCTAAACATCACTTTCTACAATTTTCCACTATGGAAGTCACACATCAGTAGCAAGGGCTGAAAGAGTGTCAATGTGTCTTTAGTAACAGGTACCCTTCCATTCTGACTGGCTCTTTAGGAATGACTGATCCCCAACAGCAAAGAACTTGAGTTCTACATGACACGTAATTGAGTTACTGAGTGTGAACGTGTGCGCTGTACATACAGCCCAGTTTTACCACAGGCTCTTTCAAAAGGGCTTTCTAGTGCTACACTGTGTCCTCCTAACTACGCAGGCTGACGTAAGGCACAGCAGTTAGAGAACTACCCAAATACGCTGGCAGAAATCCCTGCCAATACTTCATGTTTGGAAATGCTACAGCTCCCGTATTTCTATCCAGGATTTTCTGAGTGTAGCATGACCAGTGCACTCTGCAGAAAACACAAAGGAGTCCAATGTACGCAGAACACATCACACCTGCAAGGTAAACACAGCCAACTCGACAAGCCCAGGTTGTATTCGATTTACTATATACATGCAGCCAGCCGACCACGTACGGCCCAGTTACACACGCAGCGGCTCCAACACGTCCTGGTCCCATTGCACGCTGGGGCGCAGCCTATGAGCACACACACACAGCAGCTGTTTGTCCAGCTCCCAGACACCCAGAAACCCCGCACAAACGGGGTGTCACACACGCGGCCGACCCCACCGCGCTGGTGGGCAGCACATGAGGAGCCGAGCTCAGGAGGGAAAGCCGTGGGGCGTCCTCACACGGAGGCACCGCAGGCTTCTGTGAGCTCGGCCTGCCTGGCAGCCCCCGGGGCAGGCCTCGAGCACAGCCCTTGCCAAGGAGAGCGCCTGGGAACGGGGCTATTTCCCTCCAAATCGGCGGGTCTCAACCTGGTGAGGGACCCGGCCTGGCAGCACCTGCGGGCACAGGGACACGGGCCAGGCAGCCGAGGAGCACTCGGTGCGGCGTGAGGCGGCCCCGTTAGTCCCAGCCCTGAGGCGAGCCGCCCGCCCTCGACCCCCGAGCATAGGGCATGCCGCAGGCGGGGAGTAGAGTCGTGTCGTGTCGTGTCGTGTCGTGTCGTGTCGTGTCGTGTCGTGTCGTGTCGCGCCCCACCCCGCCGGCCGCAGCCGCCTCCCGGCCCTTCCGCCCGCCTCCCGAGGGCGGTGCCCGGGCGCTTGCGGCACCGCCCCGATTGGCAGCGCGCTCCGGCCAATCGCGGAGGCGAGCGCTTTCCTCCGGCCAATGGCAGCGGCGGCCCGCGGGCCGCCCGAGCGCGCCGCAAGCGCGGGCGCTGCCGCACGCAGGCCAAGGGCCGCGCGCCCCCGCCGCCTGGAGAGGGGCGGTTGCCGTGACAACCGCAGGCCCGTCCATGCCGGCCGGCCCCGGCGCCCGCCACCCCTCGCCCAGCCCCGGGAAGCGGCGCGGTACCTCCGGCCGAGCGCAGAGCTCCGCCTCCTGCCTCCTCCCTCCTAGCTCCGCGGGGCGACTTCCTGTGCTGGCGGGGCCGCCGCCGCCTCCTGCCCGAGCGTCGCCGCCGCCCCGCCTCCCGCCTCCGCCCGCCGGGTCTGGCCGCGGCCTGCGCGGGGCAGGGGCGCCGAGG
>JAVSBS010020473.1:11407-34319 GCA_033124195.1 Coracias cyanogaster | reverse complement strand
GTCCCTTTGCAGCTGGAGTTGTTTGAGACAATGAAGATGTAACTGCCAGTTTCAGGCATGTCCCTGACAATGACTTCTAGATTACTTGCTTTTTCTTTTGTGTTTTGGGGTGGCTTTTTCTGCGGTGGTGTTGTGGAGTTTTTCTGGTTGTTGTAATTTTTGTTTTTCAAGAAGTTGAGCAGAGGAAAAGATAACTCATGACATTTCCAACTTTAATGTCAGCTTTCCATTTATTTTGAAGCTTTTACTAATTGAGAATTTAGTTATTTTGACTTCTGTATGAGGCATTTGGGGTTTCAGGACATTTAGAATAATATTTTAGGTTTCAATGTTATTGTTATTATTTGAAATTTATTGTTAACCTGCATACTGCCCAGATATCTATTAATAATTCATTAATAATTGGATTTTTAATTTGAACTGTTGGTTTGGATGTTAAAAATTTAACTTATAACTATGGTACTTGTTCAATACTTCTCTCTTGTTTTGAAGCACTTTATAAATATGAAAGATCATACTTGCTTTCCATATACCAGTAAACCTGTGTTTTTAAAATGTTTTTTAACATTTCTCAACTTCACGTTCAAAACTAGAATCAGTATCATACTTATTTCACACATCATAAGTCATGAATATTTAATTATGAGGCAAAATTGAAGGCATAATCTAAGCAAACATACTGACTACAACACCTCCACATAAATTCACCTATCAGATTATTTTTTAAAGAAGTTATGCAGCAAAGTAGTAAAAGGTAGACAGTTAAGTAATTCCAAAAAAAAGAAAAAGAGAAAATTTAAAATACTCGCTAAATGACTGAAAAAGCAATCTGAAATTCACTCAGTAAATTATTTACTATGAATAGTTCACTCACGTAAGCCAAAGTATGTGAGAATAATCAAAGCAGAATTTCCACCACTATGTAAAGGTGATGATGGCTGGAGTTTTCAGCTAATTTCTACAAAAAGTGGAAATCTCCCAGTCTTGCTTACAAGGAAAAATTCATTAGTCATATGACTCTTGGGTTTTGAAGGATTCAGTTTTATCTTGAGAGATTAAATCCTGCTCAGTTATGGTAAAAATATTGTGAAACTGGTCTTCAAGAATAGGGAATATGAATTACCTTAAAGAATTTTTTTTTTTTTTAAATCTCAGAAAGTATATTTTTTTTAATTGTATGCATGTGACTTTTTCAAGTAAAAAATAAATAACCTCAGACTATATTAAAAATGACAACATGAAAGCAGAACTTATATTCAGTAACTATTAAAATAGATACAGTTCAATACAAAGCAAGTGTCATATTTGATTTTGGATTATAGCTGAAGTGCATGTTTATAGTGTCATTACTGTTTCTTTAGCTGACTTTACATTACTTCAATTTTATCATTTTTTTTAATCAGCTCCATCAGAAATAATTGTTTAGGCTTATGTCATTGTAAAAATTAATTAATGTAAAATCTTATTTGTTGTCATCCCATAATTATTTCCTGGCAATTTATTTCCAGTACAACAATTTGCATCCAAAGTAAAATAATGGAACACTAAGGAAACAAATATTGAAAAAAATAAATTAAAAGCTGAGAGTCTGATGTATCCAACAGACTATTTTTCCTATGAACTTCAGAGTGGCATAAACCCATGTGCTAGTCCTGAATATTTACATATTTGAATTATTATTATGTGAATGATCTATTTGATATCAGTGGAACTATTCTTATGTTCACAGTTCTTCACTGTAATAGTTATCTAAATGTTGACTGTAGCCAATAGTATGTAAACATAAAAAAATGCAAAGAACAAAAAAAAATAATCAACAAAAATTGCCCTAGCAAGGACATAGAATATGACAGCTATTAGTTCCCTACTATTTATCTCTTTCCAATAAGTAGGATATTCCAAAAGTGCAGAGCTGTCTTTGCCTCAGTTTCCTTGCCTGCACATTAACTCTAAAACAATTTTCCTAGCACCTGAAGATGTTGAGACAGGAATTTTTCAATATTTGTAGTGCTACATAATCTAAATGTCAAATATTGCTAAGGACTATTAACTATCAACAATTCATAAGTTTGATAAACAAATCTGTTAAGGTCTTATTAATTTGCCTAGTTTAGCATTTCTGAAACATAAAACTGTCCTAAGCATGCATTAAAGAATGTATTTGAGGAATAGATTCCCAAACTAAATAAGCTTTTCATCATATTGAGAGATTAAGGAAATTGCCATTTGAGTCTAGGAAGGTGGCAAAATCTTCGAAAATCTAGTTATCCAGTTTAGCTAATCTAGCTATAAATATAGTAATAAGTCTGATTAAATCCTTCAAATGGATTATGGAGTTGGAAAGAATGTACTTGCTGGTGCAAGGTCCTGTTTAAGGCATTTTATTCCTGTTTTTCCCTATATTGACTATTACCCTGCTACAAAGATGTTTGCTAGTTGCCAATGTTGACTGTAGTTACCCACTACAATTGATTAAAACACGTGATTCACTACAAGTCATTAAAACAAGAGACAGCAATTACTTGAAAACAACATTGTTAACAGTACACTAACAATATGTATCAGGTGCATATGGAAATTGCTTATTTTTTACAACGGTTTTGCTATAAGTCCATAATTATTGCATGGATTCTCACATAGCACTACCACAAAACGCAGTTTAGGGATCACAATACCTGTCATCTCCTTCAATAGGGAGGTTTTGTGGGTTACGATCTAGATTACTTGCTGTAGTCTAAGCACACTTTATCAAGTCTGAATTATTTTTCAATAATATTTTAAAGTCGCTTTGCAAAATTCCTCCAAAATAAGGCAAAGACAAGAGTCTAGTAATTTGGTCCAGGTTAGAACATCTGAGGAAACACAAAGAGAGAGAAAAATCACTACAGTGGATAGTCATTGCTTTTGTGGGTAAGGAAAATTCTAGATAGAAAACTTTCAATCATCATTTTCAGTATTTCTCTTTGATGATTAGTTTAACTTTTCACAGTTGTGAGAATTAACACAATTTTAAAGTACACATAAATTAATATGTGATATTTATTTATTTAAAACCAAAAAGAAACACTGTATTATGTTAAAATATAAAAGGGCGGTAGGTCTAGTGGTTTAGTCTGTCATTCATAAACAACCTAAGAGATAAATAATAGTAGGAAGCACATGTGTTATTTGTAATTTCTAAATAACTGTAAAATGACAGATTATCAAATTGCATTTGTGATTATTTTAACTGTAGCTATAAGTTTAGGTATAAAATGGTTGTATATAGGCAGATTCTTACTGGACACATATTGCAGCATGCTAGCATTGAAAAATATATCTGTTAATTATCTGAGGGTTTAATACCTTAAGATGTTTGTATATTTTAGACTATTGTAGTACTTTGAATTCTCAACAGATCCTTGTTTCCCCTTTTGCGTTAGACTCCTGAGTAAGACAGAGTATAACTTAGTCCCTGTCCTAAAAATCTAACATTCAGTGAAGACTGAGTATACAGAGAAAGGTATTTCATTACATTCTTCTTACATGCAAGAAATGAGAAAATTAGGATTATCCATACTTAAAAGTTTTATTGATTTAACTGTCTCTAAAGAGTTACAACAAGTACCAATATCAGATGGTAGAAATATTTATTTTAGCATGGTATGATCCTGTTATCTAAAGAAACAGTTTCTGACATCAAAGCATCACTCCCTGTCATGTCATTGTGCAAAGGAATATAGTTTTTGTTTTCTTTCTGAGAAGAGTCTTCCCTGATTTGGTTTAGCCCAGAGGTTCCAAAATTAGGGATCATGACCACAAACATGAATCCCAGTAGCTGGGAGTAGACCACAAGCATGGAAGAAATCTGACTGTTGTTCACTGTAGTATGCATGTATTCTAAAACTTATATTCAGAGACCAACATAAAGTTACTGACAGAGTAGAGCTGAAGGAGAAAAACAGTGCAACATGTAATTCTCAAGCTAAGTTTGTAGAGTAGGAAAACAAAACACTGTTACAAGCAAAATAACACCTGCTTAAGTTCAGGATGAAGGATACCTAGTCAGGATCCTAGTAAGGGTCACTGAGACTGCCCAGAGGAGAGCAAGAAAGGGGCGTGTTCCAGAAGAGTAAAGATGCAAAGCTGCATAGAACTGAAGAACAGATTTGAATGCTGGTTGTTGATTATACTAACTCCTCAACTGATTGTACACATCTGTGCATAGCTGTGCTCTGTAGAAACTTGCCCTCCCTAGACAAAAGCCAGGCATGGTTCAGGGGATATAGTGGCCAGGTGGTAGTCCTAACATGCAGTGTGGTTGTCCTTAGCTGTTGAGTGGGAACAAAGATCAGCTGTGCATATACAACCCTTGTTATACCATCTGTACTCACAGACCAAAAAAGGGCCTGGACCATTTTATTTTCTTGTTTCAAAGGCAGTCAGAGTGGCTAGACAAGGAGCTAGTTAAAAGCATCTATTGTGTTTTTAATTAATATTATATTTTAATCTGCATTAATATCAAGTATAGAAAAAAAACATAAGTTACATCAGTATACAATTATTTTAGAGACATAAATGCATGTATAGTAAGTAGTCCATTGATATACATCTGGTTACAAAAAACCTAACAAATCTGTCCTTTATGTGCTTTACGTTCAGAAAAGTATAAGGGGCGGATATGGTAATTTCTTTAGAAAGTGCTCACAGCAAATTAGCAAATGAATCCTTCAAATCTCAGTTATGCGCCTTTATACACAAAGGCAGTCACTTACTCAGCTGTCACTGAACTAGATTTAAACATAATTCTTTTTAAACTGTGGCCAAACTCCTATAAGTCTTTGAGCTTTCTTACAAAACAACAAATGCTTTTCTGTGCTATGCTGAAGATGCCCAACATCAGCTAACGTGGTGAATGAGATAGACACAGAATGAGGGTGAAATTAAGGTGGAATAGAAAAAAAAAAGCATTCTAGCATTTTATCTCCACATGCAATTTGTCTTCTGACTTCCCTTGAGAGAAAGTATGTCAAGAAATAGCCTCAAGACAATGACAATAATAGAAAAAGTGGTTGCATTAATTTATGGAGAGGAGGACAATGAAACATTTCATGAATTACTTTAGCTTTCTTTCTCCAAATAATGTTTCAGCAAGGGATTGATGGTTGACAGCTGTGTTCACTGATAGGTAACCTTGTTGAAAGTTTCTGAAGAAAGATGTTCTTCTTCACTGGACTTGTCTCCGCTTTGTAATATTTTTTCTCTCCTTAGAGCCAACACAGCTATTGTTACATTTTTAAATATTTCTATCATGTATTTCTTCTTTGAAATAATTAATTTTCTTTTTGCACTACTTGGCTGATAACATGTCATAATGTAGGCTGCCAAGTGCCAAATGACTCTCAGATTCATTCAAGCATTCAAAGCAAGAAAAACCATTCATCTAGATAAGATCTTATCTGACAAGTCAAGCTCAAGAAATCTCAGTATAATTATATGGTGTTAATGAAGGCCATGTATACAGGCAGTTCTCAATATTAACCTCTGTGTTAGTCTATCAACAGTAATGTAAATCAGTCATTTTAAGTTAGAACAAGTAGATTTTTTTAAACAACTAAACAAGCCTCTCCCACAGAAGTGCTTTATATGAGAAGTTTTCATCTTCTGCAAAGGCTTACTAAGCCGTACTTTCCACAGGGATAGCATTATTCTACTGCCTTTAACCTGTTCTTCTGAACAGGTGTTTGTTTAGAAACCCATGATTTTTTTAATACACATTTTTTAATACACAAGGACTACTTCTTGATAGAGCATAATGATATAAGATTTGTTGTTACTTGTGGTTTTCAAAAATCTAAATTTAAAAAAAAAGTGTAAGGTTGCTCTTTAACAATTGCACTCATTAACAGTTATATGTTGGAAAATACCCTTAATAGCAAGTGTAGTGCTGTGTAACTTTTGTATATGGTTATAATGTTTATTGCTTGATCTCAAATTTATGCAGAGTATTTTTGTTTATACATTAAGTTGTTAATTATTTTTTAAAAATAACTACAACTAGCCAAAAATAATTCAATCAAGTAGGGCTGGTTTGCTTCTTTTACAAAAGACTGAATTAAGAAAAAATGAAACTTTAAAAAATATTTTTTGCATTGAATTAATTTAACTTAATTTTTTTTTCAGGTGTAAGCCTCCGCTTGCTGAAAGACAGACATTTCCCCAATATGTCCAATAATCTAGTATTTAAAGATTCCAGAGAAGATCCAAAAAGACTGCATTCAAATCTGTATAAGGCATTGGATTCCACAGTATGTGCATTTACTGTTAACAAAATTGTAGTTACAGTTACCAAAGTGTGTGTGCATGTTTTTTCCTAACTTTTTTGATTGTTCCCAGAGTTCACAGATTTCCTCTAAAAAAACAACCTTTTCCTCTAACAAAATAATAACTTATAGTACTTTCTATGTATAGTTTTCTACTATTTCTTTGTTACTGAAGAACTCTTTTAAAAGTATATAAAATTACGTGACAACTTGTTACATTTATCTTCCTGGACTGAACAAGACTCTTTTTTATGAAAATGCATTTGAATGTAGAAGAATTGGCAATGGACAACTGTAGAATAGCTGGAGGAAGCTTTTTGAGTCTGTGTGAAACCATATTAAAAATGCATTAAAGTTGTTAAAATTCACTAAATGTCATCAAGAAATACTGCACCATTATAAGGAACAATCACAACTGGTATTGTACATATATTTATGTATGTATATATATGTAGATATGTACATATACAGATATGTAAGTAGATAGATAAATCAATCACCTTTTACCAAAACCAAATATATCAACAGAAAAACATAAATAGAGAGTATTTACCAATTAGGCAAGGATTTGTAGACCTTGGCCATGAAAATTATTTGTTCCAAGTCCTCTGCAGAAAGCAGTTCAATGCTTATGCAAAGCAGTATCAAAATTAATCCTCTGTCGTAAACAGAGGAGCTATTCCTATCAACACAACACTGTGCTTAGGCATGGGTCTTTTTCTGCAATCCATGGCATTTCTGTGATATTATTTTCCTGTGTGTGAGCCAAGAGCTAAGGAGGACAGAATGGCAAGCAGAGGCAGTGGCCTCATGAAGGGGGTCATCCCACTGTACCTAAACAGACTGAGCAGAGAAGTTGGCAATAATGAGTTTCAGCCACAACTGACAAGCAAGTCCAAACATGGTTAAGGCAGGGATGTAATCAAGCCAGCCAATCAAGTCTGGGGGTCAGCATTAGCAAGGCACATGGCCAGGTGCAGGTGCACCTGCAGTATAGATCAGGCAAAGGCAAAGCTGTGATCTTAAATGCAATTCTGAAGCAAGGGATGGGGGAATGCAATTAATGCTTCTCACAGCTCCTTCTCACACAGCTCTTTTCCCAGCAGTTTGACCTAAGGTTACAGTAGCACCATATCAGAGCCGGGCTGGAGCACAGGCAGCCAAAACCCTAGGAGAGGGAAGAAGATGCAGAGTCTGTTGGTGTCCTCAGGGCATGAAAAGTGAATACAAATTTCCTTTTTTTAAAACCGAACCAAACAAAACAAAACATTGTTCTCATTTTATGGTTGGTTATTCTTTTTCCAAATGTTCTAGGATTTTTTTTTATTTTGTAGTTTTAAGCAACACCTCCTTAGTTCTCTAGAGTTTTCAATATTTGACAGCTACATATAATAATCCCATCTGTCTTTTTTTTTTTTTTTTCCCCCCCATATTGGAGAGTCCTAGTTAATTCAATCTCTCTTCACATGTAACCTCTTCTATAGTTATGGACATCTGGTGTTTTCTCCCTGTACTATTTCTGTTCTACCATATCCTTCCTGAGGGAGAAAAGCCTTTATTATAGTTGCTAGACAAAACATGAATCCACCTTAGTTTTATGCAGTGAGGTAATTATGAATTCCTTTTTTTTCCTTTCCTAATGATTTGTAGCATTCTAATTGTATTTTTGGCCACCGCTCAGCTTCAAGTTGGTATGTTTTTTGTTGAGGTTTTTTTAACAAAATAGTTTGCAATGACTACAAGATCTCTTTCATAAGTGGTGATGGCTAATTTAGAGCACATAATTGTGTACTTGCAGTATCCTTTGCTCTTCCTCATGTACATTTTTTCACGTCAACACAGAATTTTATCTGCCATTTTATTTCACAGACACTTACAGCGTAAGATCCTTCTTCAACTCTTTTTAGACAGTAATTACACATCATCAGTAAGCTTTATCACCTAACTATTCAGCACAACTCTCCTAGCAGAAATGACTGAGATTTCACTGTTCTCCTACACTTGGATTCAGCACTGGGATGATGATGTATCTATCCCGTTAGTGCCTCTTTTATGCAGTTATTAGTCCATTAATGAAATTTAATAGATTTAGCAGTCATTGCTTACACATGCAAAATGTTTTTCCCCAGTATTTCACATCGAAGTGTTCAAAGGTATACAGGCCTGTTGTTACACTATTCTATTTGATGTTTATGGTCAGTAGTTAGTTTTCTTTGTGTGTTTCTGCATTCCAACCTAATAATTGTTTTATCATACAGTGCCATTCCTCCATACGTACAACTTACTCTGTCTTTTCTAATGTAAATTTTATGTTAGCATCCAAACTACGGTGCTGCACTGGATATCAGCCTTCCACATATTTCTTCAATCCCTAGTATGACAGTACTCTTATTTCAAATCAGGACTTTCATCTTGGCCACCTAATTCTTTACATTTCCATAATTTATATAAAGTCATTTATATATTTGGCCCTGTTCTGGTTGCCAGTGTTTTTATGTGCTCTGCTTCAACAGAATCTTATTTATAGAGATTGCTCCTGTCTATTACCTTCCTGAATGCTATTGACTTCTGTTCTGTCAGGTTTTGTAATACTGCAGAGATTTTATTACTTCACCTTTGTACACCTGTTGGATTTTCCTTAGTCTTTAGTTTAAAACTGCCCCATAAACTTTATTTTAGGCTTGAGTTTTATTTGCTTTGGATGGAAATCATCCTTCCTTTATAGGCTATTTCAAAGGTTTTGCCAGTTCCTAATAATCTGAATTTTTACCTCTCTAGTTGCTTGCAAATGCAGCATAAAGAACATTTCAAATAGTGAAGTGTGAGTTTATCTTGTCCTTTAGAAACTTTTTCACACATTTCTCCCTGTACTGTTCATCTACCCAAGTATGATTTGCCTCCCCAGACATACTGGGAGGCAGATGTCTTGTAGTATTTGCCACTCGCTGGCAATTTACTATGACATACTCTCCAGCATCATTAGTTAAACACAGCTAATGGTGGAAAATTTAATCATTCATTTATTGCTGCATCTTTTCAGCATATCAGCTGGAATCCTGTTTTGCAAACATATGTTGTAATTTTCCAGCTGAGGAAAAAAGAGAAATCCAACCAATGGATTGCCTTCCCCACAGGTACTAGAACATAGTTAAATGTATTACTGTAATACTGAGAAATGGGAATTTAGCTTCCAGACTACTATGAGTCTTTAGCTTTATTAATGGGCTGTTTTTCTATAGTGAATGTGGGGATGAGATGAGAAAGCATAGGAGAATAAATAAAATACATCCGTGTATGTAGGGTTATAGTTTTGTATTTATATACATATGTATGAATTGTGTAGATCTGCTACAAATATTTTCAAAATGAAAAATGTCAGCAATTTTTCACATATTTATCATATGTAAACATTTAAAGTATCATACTTAAAGGATTTATGCTCCCTGTTCATCTCAGAGAGGTGGCATATCTATATTATAAGAGACGTATACATATTACAAATATGCATGCTGCCATATTATTTGTTAGTGTGGTCCTGATGTTTAGTATTCTTCTTGAAAACTGATGTCTTAGAGTGAGATTTAGGTCGAGAATAGACATCTCTAGATAAATTGAATTGTCCAGTGCTGGATGTCTGGTGCTACTTGACTACCCTGGGCTGTCACACACATGGTATGTCATAATATCTATCAGAGTTGACATAGGACATGCAGAAGACTAAAGTCCCTGAGCATAAGCTGGACATGGGATAGGGTACCACAGGTCATCTGGAATTGCACTAGATGCCTATGTTGAGGAAACTCAATCTATATTAGTATTTATCTTTAATACTATCTAAAGCTCCACTAACTATAATGAAACCTAGGCAGTGTCACAAATAATATCACCAAAAATGTCCTCACTCTAGAGGTGAATATCACTCTTGCAGTCACATAAGTATTATAATACTCTAAGTTTTTTTTGTTTTTCCCTGCTTAATATGTATTTATAGAAAAACAGCATGATCTGAGCATGAATTAATGTGGACTGGTTTCTGAGATAGTTTGAAAAGCATTCTTAAAAGTGAATTAAAAGGCCAAAGATGTCCTTAGTATTGCTAATAAATTGTTAGTTTTGTCATTCAGGAGAGACTTAGCCATATGATTGGGATCAGAAAGGCTATTTGTTGGGTTTTTTTTAATACTTACATTTGGTATTACATTATTTGGAATGGCACATATCCATATATCTGGTTGACAGTCACAGCAGAGTAGTGGATATGATGATTTAGGAGCCCTCATTCGGTATTTTTTTCCTATTTACATCAACTAAATTTATAGATCTTCTTTTCCTTTCATTTATTATCAAAGGTACTATGTTTCTTTATAGTTTGAATTCTTCTACACTGTATTTAATGCTGAATAATCTGAATACGATTTGGTAAAATTAGAAAGTGGAATTTTGCCTTATGTATTCTATGTTGATATGGAAAGTTTTCCCTCAATTTGGGGGATTAGTTAATTAATACATTTGATCAACCATGATGTAGAATTAATTGCAATTTTGTAGAACATATAGTTCTCTGTAGCAAAATTTCTAACTCCTGCTTCATAAATTTATTTAAAGACTGTATGAATGAGAATGAGAATCACAGAGAGGTAGCAAATAACTTTTCCAGAGAGAAAGAACTACAATTTTACCCATTAGATTTCACTATCGGTAATGTCTTTTACTTGATAACTGACATCACTGCTTCAAACACAAAAAAGATATGACAGTGAACTTTTAGTAATTTCATATGATAATTATTCTACAAGGTAGACTGTCTTCAGGACATATGAATAATATCTTCTGAACGAGTAAATCCAGTATCTTGTTCAAGAAATATAACCTTGTATTAAGTACAGATCACATATATTACAAAAGCCCAATTCATTTTCTGATTGAAGTAATATGAAGCTTAAAATCTCTTATTATCAGAAATAGATTAAGCAACAGGAAGAACATGTTCATAACAACTGTCAATTGTTTTAAGTTTAAAATAGATGTACTGGGAGTGAAATGCTGCAAATGAATGCCAAAGTTGCCGTCTTTCATGTAATTTTTTCAGTCATTGTGATTGCCTCAAGCCTACTTTGATTTTAAAGATTGCTGCTACATGTTAATGTTTTTCTTTCTTTCTTTCTTTTTCTTTTTCCTCTTCATGACATAGGATGGATAAACCCAGATGTCAACATTTGCTGGAAAATAATTTCTCCTTTCCTGAAAGACAGAAAAAGTATTATCATCCCCATACTGTAAAAGAAACAAATTAACAGTCCAATGAAGTCATAAAGGAACATATGAGCAATCAGTGAAATACTAAAAGATATGTCTTTTAGTGTTTACTCTGAATTCCAGCTAGTATTTGAGCTGAATCCCAGTTTACTCCCTCTCTTTGCATGTGCTACTCAGACCTTTCACAGATGCCAAAAAACACATGTACATAAATAAATAATAAAATCTAAAATGTTCCTTCTTTGTTGTAGCCATCTATTCTGTGATTTACTTCCTCTTTCCCCAGGTAATGATGTGGTTCATTTAGTGTTTTCATGTTTTTAAAGCTCAGTTTCCGTGAAGGCTGCTTGTAATAGTTTCCTTTCTTTCCTGTGCTCACAAGCAAAGCTCCTTTCGTCTCTCATCAAGCAAGCTAAAGTCACTATTTTTCAATTCATTTATTGCTTCTAGGTCGATCTTGAATCTCAGCCACCCCATTTGACAAAGGAGAAAAATCAGTAATCATGCATCAGAAATGCACTCTACCAGCTCACATGACAAAGCAAGTCAAAGCTTAGATCACAATAACCATTCCTCACCTCAAAGACCAGACCACATTTTCTGGCTTTTGGTTGAGGCAGCTGAGGACTACTAAAATCAAAGGCAAGTGGTCAAAATCCTGGGAGCTGAGCTGTAGCTGTGATGTTACCATGTATAACTGAAAAGAATAGAAAAGAGAGATCAAGAAGACGCTGCTATGCAACACCTTTTTTCCTTTTTCTAACTATACTGGATACAAAGAAAACATTTTTTATTAAAAGAAATAAATGGCAACATTTTATTTTACAGAATCATTTAGGTTTTCATATTTTGTTCATGATACATCCCTTCCTTGACAAGTTTTAGAGAAGTATACACACACAAAAAGATGAAAATAAATAAAGCTTCGAACTGATGCAGTTTTTCTGGGAATGTATTATCCAAAAATAAAAGTATTTTTGTATTAATTCCTTTCTAAAATACTTATTTTGTTTAAGTTCATGGATTTTATTGCTATAATAGAAATTATGTTTTCATTAACAATTTAGAATTATTCTCAGTATGAAGGAATAATTCTGAAAAATGACTTAGGAATTTAAAAGATTGTTGTTGCAATAACTAACTGTTATGTTAGTCATTTAAGCAGTGAAAAACAACTTTCCAAGTGAGTCATGTATCAAGTGAGCAGACACTGAAAGATGGCAATGCGAACCGCTATTCCAGTGTTATTGCGTAAAGGGCTGTCATTTTAAGATGTTGCTGGACACCAGTTACTTACTGCAACCTTACAGCTGGATGTTACCACCTCAATTAACAGCCAGCTGGTTTCAGTATAATGCTGTACTGTTCCATGTAAAGTCTCTGAACAGACTTTAATAGGATCAGTCTGCCATTTCCTCATTGAAATAAAGGCCATAGAAACTTACATTACAGAGAGAATGTTCTGAACCTTGAGAGAGAGAGAAAATAAAAAGTACTTCCGTATTCAGGAACCAAAAAAAGGTCTTCTTTATTCTTCTAATTTTTTGTTAGTTACAAAGAGAAATAAAGTGCACAATAATTTCGGTCCAGTGACTCACTACTGATAAAGAACATGACTTTAGCTCCTTTAAATTTTTGTATAAATAAGCTTATATATGATTTCTATAAACTTTGTTCTTCATATTTGCTCTTACCCTAAAAAGGTGAAAACAAATGTATAAAAAATATAATACAAATGCTCAACATGAGTGTTTTGTCACTTGTAGATGGAAAAACATCTTTCAGATAAGTTATCCTTCTGAAATTCTGTATGACAAGGTGGTACTAATCTGAGAAGGACTCGGAAGGTGGGAAAAATAGTTTGGCCCCTTTTATTTTTTTTTCATAGATCTGGTACAGTTTTAGATTCTGCCTGTGTAACTTTGAACTTTCAGTAACATTTTAATCAACAGCAGAAAAGAACAATTATTTATTTATGATCAATATCCAGCACAATACGGAGAATTGATGGCTTGACTCCCAGAGCCCTTGGTCCTCTTCTGACTTTTATTAATATTGCACCTGCTAGTTTGTTGTTACTGGCATCCTAACTGGTCTGTCAGGTGCTGGTTCACTCTTGTCATCAAAACCTTCTGACTGCTTGAGGTTTTTTTAAAGTCAAGACCTTTCACCTTTTTACTGAGACTTTTGTTTTACCTCATTTGGACATTAAATACAGACCCACTATGTCACCGGTGAAGTTTTGTTTTAGCAAGGTGAAGAGTACAGGAACCCCTCAGATTTCAGAATAGTGGAGCAGAAATCTCTTTTTTCTTTACTCTTTCTACTGAAGTCAGGAATCATATATTTGCAAGAGGAGAGGTAGAAAAGCAAATCATGGAACCAGACATTCTCTGTCCTTGTTTGTCTATGAACTAATAATCCGGGGACACTGAAGGTTGGTGCCTTCTACAAGAAGCCTGTGCCCCATTTGTCTTGTATTGCTTCCCTGCATAAGGCTTCCCCAGGCAGCATCCTGCTATTCTGCCCTGTTGGCTTGATTTCAGTCAGGGTTACTTTATATTAGATTTCTAGACTGAGTGAAGGCAGTATTTGGAATTGTTTGTGGCTACTAAAATAACTCCTCCAAATTAATAGTGGCAAGATACTTCAGATGGATTTGTTTCTGCATCTGTATACTGGAGAACTAGTCTAAGAAATTTTGTTGTTTTTTTCTGCTGAAACTGTTTTGGCACGCATTCTGTGCAGATGGTTAACTAGCTAGTCTGGCTAGTCAGAAATCTGGTTCAGGTTAAAGGAAGTAGACCTTTAGTTCCATTTGTCCAAATGAAAATGCTCAGTTTTGTGCTAGAATTGGACTCAGTTTAACTGGGTATCCCTTGAATCCCTTGATATTGTCAATTTTGTGTTCCAAAGTTTGCCTGGTTTTTTAGCTTCTATTTAATTCGGAATTACCAAACCTACATTTAAAAACAGAATAGAGTTCTACTCAATGTGGTTGCAGAGACACTGAAAATGTTAGCTGGGTATATCTTAGAACCTGGAGTCACAACATAATAGTAGTAATAATAATAAATAATAATAACAACAACAACAGCTTCTAAATAGTCATCCACCAGGTATTTTCCAGGCATACGTTTGGTGTGAATAACTTCAGACTATTCATAGCCACTGTGAATAGGCTAAGCATTGGCTAACAGCCCCAAAAGCAGAAAGCTTGGAAGAGATGCCAACAAGTATGGCTAGAGGTAAGGTCAGGAGGAGGATTAAAAGAAGTATGAAAGGTTTGGGAACAGCAAGTTCAGTGTGCGTATATGGGGGATGGTTTTCAGATAGGCACAATAATTTTCTCTTTTTTTTCTTCCTCCAACTTCTAAGCTCTCTTTACCCTCTTATGCTTGTCCCAGAAATTCCCTGCTTAGCTGTTAAGCTCAACAGTGGGCTACTATACCTGGTGAGAAGGTAGGAACAGTGATGAAGGAGTGCCAGCAGAGATAATCACGGGCTTCAGTATCAGCTGTCCTTTTAAACAGAAGTTTGAGCTGAGAAAAGCATAACATTGCATGAAACCTTCTGAATTACAATGTGATTTTTAAAATCAAAATGAAGATAATATTATATTTATGCGAGTAGAACACTGGTAACCTTATCAATAACACATAGTTCCACTTTTTTTGTGACTATGACTAAAAATACTTATTAAAAAACATACAGGAATTTATTTGTAAACTTTGCCTTTTGCCTGTTACACAGCTATGATATAGTTTTTGCTCTTGCTCATGACTATAATGCTCAAGAGTTGTTATACAACTTTCAACTCCTATTAGTGTCTTCCTGATGTTATAACATGAACACTATAAAATGAAGAAATGTTCCTAATTTCAATTAACAAGGTTATCTACCCATCTGATCCTCTGGAGGTATTATCCATTTTCTATTTTACATGTGGTTTCCAGCTGACTTATGTCCTTGGAAAAGCTGACAGAAACTACCTCATCAAATACCTATATGACAATGAAAACCTTATAGATCTTTATTCAGCATGTTTCCATCAGGCAGAAAGAAGTAATCCCTTACAGGAATAGGCCTGGATTCAGCAGCCCAAGAGAGGCAAGCCTGTCAGATCTCCATATCCCCAAATCCAGCCAGTAATGAGGCTGAGAATGTATTCTCAGTAGGCACAAACACGATGTATACACCACAGATACACATATATACATGGCTGGTACCACGGATCATCACAGACATACAAATGCAGAACTCGCTCGAACACAGACAACTGTAATGGCTCCCGTCATTGGCTCAGCAGTATGAGGTTGCACTGGTGAGAATACATACATACATACATACATACACGCATGCATACATGCAGGGTGAATCCCTCCAGCAGCTAGGCTCGAAACCTCAGTCTGCCTGGTAGTTGTCCCTGGATCCCAGTCTCCTCATTTGCTGGCACCTAGGCATAAAAATGCCAGAGGCAGCAGCACCACTTCAATTTCTAGTTGAAACTGCCTCATTCAACCGCACACAGGCACACGCACACTTGCAGAGCTCACCTCCTTCATCCCAAGTAGCCAGCCTCTATTGATCTCAATCTTAGACACACCCACACATCTTCCCACCCCCCCAACTCCTTTCTGGACATTCTCAGACCCTTCAGTCTCTCTGGCCAGAACAACTCTGGTCCCACCAATTGCCAGCTCCTGTTGTGGTCTCACTCTTAGAGTCATCCTTGGCTCGCAGGTCACTTTGCCTGCTTACCAGCTAGTGTGGCTTGATCTTCCCCAGCTGAAAATGGTTTGGCTGGGATGGAGTTAACCGTCTTTGTAGCAGCCCATATGGTGCTGTGCTTTGCACCTGTGGCTAAACCAGCATTGGTAACACCCCTCTGTTTTGGCAGTTGCTGAAGAGTGCTTGCACAGTTATAGACTCATAAAATAGTTTGGGTTGGAAGGGACATTTAAAAGCCATTTAATTCAACTCCCCTGCAATAAGCATGGACATCTTCAACTAGTTCAGCTTGTTCAGAGCCCTATCCAACCTGATCTGGAACGTTTTCAGGGATGGGGCATCTACCACATCTCTGAGAAACCTGTGCCAGGGTTTCACTACTTTCACTATAAAAAAATTTCTTTCTTGTATCTAGTCTGAGTCTATTTTAGTTTAAAACCATTACCCCTTGTCCTATTACCACAAGCACTATTAAAAAGTCTGTTGTCATCTTTCTTATAAGCCCCCTTTAAACATGGCAAGGCCACAATAATATCTCTCCAGAGCCTTCTCTTCCCAAGACTTAACAACCCAAACATTCTCAACTTTCCCTTATAGGAGAGGTGTTCCAGCCCTCTGATCATCTTCATGGCCCTCCTGTAGATTTTCTCCAACAGGTCCATGTGCTTCTTATGTTGAGAGTCCCAGAGCTGGACACAGTACTCCAGGTGAGGTCTCACCAGAGCAGAGTAGAGGGGCAGAATAACCTTCCTTGACCTACTGGCCACACTTTTTTTTATGCAGACTAGGATATGATTGGTTTTCTAGGCTGTGAGCTCACATTATCAGGTCATATCCAGTTTTTCACCTGTCTGTACACCAAGTCCTTCTCCACAGGGCTGCTCTCAATCCCTTCATCTCCCAGCCAGTACTGATACCAGGGGTTACCCTGACCCACATGTAGGACAAGGCTTTCTGTCTCCTTCCCCAACAAAAATTAATAGGCTAGGCATGGGCAAGAGGTTGGGTGGGGGCACAACTAGGACAGCTGACCAGATGGATACTCCAGACCGTATGCCACCATGTTCAGCAATGAAGAGCTCAAGGAAAGAAGAAGGAAGAGCAAATGTTTGACTTCCCAAGCAACTATTAAGTGTGCTGAGGCCCTGCTTTCCAGGAAGTATCTGGACATATGTCTCCTGATGGGAAGCAGTGAATTAATTCCTCTTGTTTTGCTTATACACAGAGCCTTTACTTTCCTTATTAAACTTATTATCTCAGTCCACAAGTCTTTTCACCTTCTTTCCATTTTCTCCCCATCCCATGGGAAAGGAGAGTAAAAGAGAGGCGGGGTGGATGTTCAGCTGCTGGTCAGATTCAACCCACCGGTAGCACTCACAAAGTCCTTTCCACATTCATGCTTCCTCCAGATACTGCACTCACAGGCCTCTGTGACCTGAGGTCCCACTCCAGCGACTGACACTCACACCCCCAATACACATATGCATATTAAATAGAGTCCCTTACTCAGGGAAAGAGTTAGAAATTGAGTTTAATAAGAAGATAGGACAGACTGCATGGATCCCATGTAGACAAGTTTACTGAGCAACCAAATGTCTACATGTGGCAGACAAGTTTAAGAAGCAACAAACTGTTTACATGTGACAAACCATTTCTGTCCCCTCATCCCTCTATTTTCCCATGTTTGCTCTTCCCAGATCAATTAGATCCACCCTTTTTCCTGCCTTTGGCTCCTGCTTTAAACATTCTGTAAGAAGTCCTGTGCAATCCTAAAATGCTTTTTCCCGGTACCCCATAATGGGTCCCATACTTCTAGACAGTGACCCCTCTCAGTACAAAAGGTGCTCTTGTGTTCACATAGCATGATGGATTTCACCTCTGGCCACTGGATCTGAGAGTCTCCTGGGAGGAGCCCAGACAGATTATATGTACCCCTCAGTCTTTAATTTAGGTTCCTCCATATCTGCCATTCTACCCCTGTGATACTCTGTAGAGATGGGGTTTTTGATGGGCTGATAGATCCTGTGATGGGCCTGGGAGCTTTCTGGCAGGGTAGTATTTGAGTCCTCACCTGCCATTGTCTCCCTCTGTGCATTTGTGGGTGTGCAGATGAGTTTTTATCACATAACCTAACGCAATCCAATTGTAGCAAATTGATTCGGTCTTTTAGGGTTCATTCCTCTTCATTGTCCCTAGGGCACTCTCTCTATTATAATACAATTAAGGAAGATGAGTTTCAGGGGCCTTTATCAACATCAAAGCAGAAAAAGAACTATTAGATTAAGTAACACAGGCCCTGCCCAAAGCAGCACCTGAGTGATTTGCAGACTACTGCCAATCCTCTTAACTAAATATGATCAATTGGAAAGGGAGAGTGTTCCACTGTCTCCACTGGAATATATTTCCTTGTGGATTACTGCTCAATTAATTAATCTGCCAGCTACTGCTTAGCCCTTGGGCTATAAAATCTATCTTTTATTATTATTTTGCATTGAAATGGATTACACGCATAGCATAATTCATAGCATCTGTACAAGATCATCATGTGTACACAGTTACACAATCCATGTATTACAGACTGAAACAATTGTAGACAAAACACACAATAAAATTTTTTAAATAATATGCCACTATTTTTCAGGAAGTTCTAGATAATGTTGGCTAGAGGTGTAAGAAAGCATTTTCTCTGAGACATTTTAAATTTTCTCTGAGACACCACTGTGACATCAGCTTAAGAAATGATGTGAAATGAAGATTTAGTTTACACGTACAAACCAGAAATCTCTCCTAGCAGTATGAATAGTGAAGGACTCAAACAGATCATGTAGAGCTGGTGTCCAATCCCCAATACTGGAAGTTTTTGAGAACAGACTGGTAAAAGCAACCGTCCAGAGCAACACTAGCACAGTCACTACTGACTTTGGGCAGAAATATCTCAACCTGTCAAGACCTATTCTGATCTTATTTTTTGTCGGAAAATGGTATTTCTATGATCCTCGCAGTTGTACCATCATTTTACCAAACAGTGACTGTAACGAGATATTGGAAACTGACATATTAAATTCTTGTAAGGGGAAATAATATTGAAGTTTGGACAGATCTTGAGATTTACTTCTACATGAAATGGCAAATAAGCTAGACTAGTCCAATAAGGAATTAATTTGCCTCTGAAATTTCAACCCATCAACTGAGTCTTTGTCTCCAAAAGGAATTCAGCTTCAGCAGCTGAATTTACATAACGAGATAAACTGAGTACTCCTTTTGTGCAGATACATTTTCTTCTCTTTATAGGATGCTTCTCCAAAGAACTAAGAGCTCACAACTTCTAGATCATCATAATCTGGTGATATTTACCATATAACAATAGTAAGAGAAGAACAAAAACATTCTAAAACACAATACTTCTGTGTTGAACTTTTCTATTAGAACATTCCCTGATAATTATGCAGCTAGTCTCAAGTTAAAGACTATAAATTTTTGGAAATGCTTCTGTTTGTGGTCAGATCACACACTAGGTGTGTGTTACTGACAGTCCTGGCAAGTCTGAAGGTGTGGGAGAGGAAGTTTATGTATGTAGTGCTATTTATTAATATCAGTTAAATGGAGAAGCTTTTACAAATGTTAAATAGTTATAAAAAGGTACTGGTGACTCAACATTAATAAATATCTTGATTAATACAGATTTATTTTTTTTTTTCCCAAGAATAGTCGTCACAGAATTGCATTTACTAGACTAAATATAATGTCACACAGGGAGGCTTAGTATAACAAGGACTGCAGCTGGGTATGGAGCTGTTGTGCTGCTGTTGTGCATAATGCAAAATCACTTCTCTTCTGTTGATACTTTATCATCTACATAGAAGGAACCAATATCACCCCAGGAGAAGCTCTGTTTCTCTGTGGATTAAATGTTCCTGGAAACTAATCCGACACTGTGTCTTAATGAAACATGCAAATACCCCTTTGTAGGATTAATTTATCAATCCTCAATATAGGATATAGGGAGACAAGTTTTGGTAACAAAGCATCTAATGTCTACAGAGGAACAGATGTCAACCAGAGCTGTTGCCAGCCTTTCCCTGTTGGGTATATTTGGGCTGGCCTCTTGTTGTTCCTAAAGCACTGGGTGTGGAGCAGAGATGTGGAGTCTGTGATCCAGGGGGCAGCTGGGGACTTTTGCCACTAGTTCAGCAAGTCCAGAGTCTTCACTGAACTTGGGCTTCTGCAAGATGAGAACAAAAGGCCAAATAAAATGTAGGGGGAACTATACAAAGTAGAAATAGAGACAATACACAGTATGCAGTATATAGCACACAAAATATAGTATATAGTACATAGAGTGTGATGTGTAATACATAATTTGTAATGTGTAATATGTAATATATATTATACATGGAAATGAAGTCTACCAGGAGAATGCTGGATTCACATCAATTAACAATGGCATCATTTTCTTTTCCCTTCTCTGTTCTGTGGCTCCTGGTATTGTCTTTGAAAATTAGGGCCATAATTTTCATACATTTCCTCAGAACATACCAACTGATTAAGAAAAAAAAGTACTGCTTTGGGATTTGTGCTTTGTATGCATGGGAAATCCTTAAATGAGGTGCTTCAGGCTGTGTTTGATTTTCTGGGCTTGCAAAAAAGTATTTAGTCATTTGTGTTTGGCCATCAGGGACTAGATTCCTTGTGTGTAAATGCATCCTTATATACACAGATGAATGTATGTATATGGTAGGCCTTTATTCCTCCAGTGATTTTGTCTGACTTGTTTGAAAGCAGGTACATTGTTCCTCTTACTTGTCTTTCTTGCTTTCAAAAAATGAATGTTTTTAAAAAAATACAAACCCCCTCAAACCAGTACATTTAAATCAGTCCATCATTAAAAAATCATGGCTTCTAATTAATAATTAACTATTGAGAGGAAAGACAACATGCAGTAGCCTCAGGCTTGACAAGCTGTCAAGAATGCCTGCCAAGGCTGCCAGGCTCACCAAGCTCCTGGGTAGTCACCACATTAAATACAGAAAGTTAAATGACATTTCCTGAAACCTGGAGAATAGCAATTGGACATAAAAGAAACTTCTTGTTCCCCCCCTTTTTTTTTTTTTTTTTAGCATTGGTATCCCTTATTGTTTCTTATTCTTGGCAAAAGATAGAACACAATGGAAAATCTGTTAAGCAGACAGCAGCACATAAGTGGTGGAGCAGCTAATATATTCCTACAAGAGCACGCGGAGAAAACAGTTTGGAAGGCCGGTTATCACAAAGGAATAAACTCCTTCCTCATAATTTTTTTTTGTATAAGTGTAAAAGATAAAGTGACTGAAGACAAATAAGAACAGAAATCACAGGGTGCAGAACAGCATGCAGAACTGTCATCAATTTAGTTTACAGTGCAAAGTAATTTTAGCTGGCCACTTACTATGCAAATAGATTTTATTAACCACCTGAACAAGGAATAGGACTGTATCATGGAATTCTTTTACCTACTGTAGTGTTTTATGCTCTCTGTCAAAATGGTCTTAAAACATCACAAGATCGTGAATGGTTAGGGAAAGAGAGACCTTTTCTTAGAAATCATTATACAAGCAATCCTTGTGAAGAAAAAAACATGTCCTGTGAGTGTCTTTGAAAGGAAAAGCATATTAAAGGAAACACCAGGATACCTCTCACTTTTAAACACCCCTAGTGGAAAAGAATTTAGTAAACCTTCCAAAAATGTATTTTTCTTGGGGATTTGTCAGGCTAACCACAGCAAGAAAACTACTGGTAGAAATAGGCAAGTATATTTGAATTGAAAATATTGTTTTTCAGCTAAAAACATGTGTTAAAACGATTTTGTAATGTACCACATTCTTAAGAAATGAATAAGGAAACATACAGATATTTTGAATGTTACTTAGAACTCTTAAAATCATTCCAGGTAGTAGTATTTTCTTAAAATAGCCTTTATAAATTCCTGGAATTTCTCTGGCAGAGATCTCAGACTTGTAAATGCTTTCCTGAATTAAAAAGCAAAAAATGACTTTTTTTTACCCTACCTATATATATATTCAAAGAGCCTTAAAACCTGTTTCTAAAGTGCAATGTTCATGTTTTACATAGTCTCAATGGAAGTCAGAATGTTTCAACATTAAGTGATGGAAGATCAGAGGTGATTATTTTTGTATGATCCATTTTACCTTAGATATATTCAGAAAGACTGAATGTGGAGACTACTGTACATTGCCGTGGTTAAACTTTTGTTGGAAAATTATGTTTACTGATGGACTATTACAGAATAAACTTTCCCATACAGGGGTCTAATATAAATGAAAGCTCTGTTGTGAATTTTAGTTAGATTATGCCTTTAATTTCTGTACAGAAAAATGAAAAAAGAAAAAAAAAAAGATAACTAGGGGAATGCTGTACTAGAAGTCAATATTTGCAAACTGCACAGATCCAAAAATTTCTACATGTACCAAGGATGTATCTGAAAATTCAAAATAATCTAACACAGAAAACACAAGCTTTTCTATTTCTTTCATACACTCCAAAAGTATTAGAAGGGAAGGGAAGGGAAGGGAAGGGAAGGGAAGGGAAGGGAAGGGAAGGGAAGGGAAGGGAAGGGAAGGGAAGGG
>JAVSBS010020473.1:0-11307 GCA_033124195.1 Coracias cyanogaster | reverse complement strand
AGGAGAGGAGAGGAGAGGAGAGGAGAGGAGAGGAGAGGAGAGGAGAGGAGAGGAGAGGAGAGGAGAGGAGAGAAGAGAAGAGAAGAGAAGAGAAGAGAAGAGAAGAGAAGAGAAAAAAGAAAAAAGAAAAAAGAAAAAAGAAAAAAAAGAAAAAAGAAAAAAGAAAAAAGAAAAAAGAAAAAAGAAAAAAGAAAAGGAAAAGAAAAGAAAAGAAAAGAAAGGAAAGGAAAAGGAAAGAAAAGAAAAGAGAAGAAAAGAGAAGAAAAGAGAAGAAAATAAAAGAAAAGAAAAAAGAGGCACACACCTTCTCCCCAGAGTCCCAAACAACACAAAAAGAACATAAGTAAATCTGGGAATAAATATGCCATATGTTTATTTTACGTGCAATGTTATAAAAATGATAAAGACAAAGCCGTTAAACAATCTCAGTAAAAACAATTTTCCAACAACAATTTTCAGTTCAGCATACAGTAAACGATCAAAACAGTAGAGAAGAACATATCATAAAAGCCCTAGAAAAATCATAGAAGATGCCTATTCTTCAGGGGACTTCAAGAGTAAAGAATGGCTTTCTTTCAGGGCTGTGTTATTATTGAAAAACAACAAATAAAAAAATCTAAGCAGTATGGCCTGTATTTTTTGTTATTATGGATTATATATATGGATTATTATTAGCTGTTTTCTACAGCTACACAAAAATAGTCAATAAGAGGCTACATTCAGCCATGCAACTGATTCTGGTCCAGCAGGATTTTGACATGTGCAGTACTGTGTGATATTCCCCCTGGCCTGTCATTGCCAAAATATTTCATTATGTTTCAGTGCCCTTCTGAAAGGCACATACACTTTTATTGTTATCACCCAAGTATCTGTAAGCTAACGGTTGGTCATTTCAAATTATATCATGAGTCTGAGTGAATTTTTACTTTGCCACAAGAGATTTACTATGGGGTGCACGTGATTTTTCCCAATCTGTCTTTCTCTCATTCCTGTTCTGAAATGTTGTGAATTTTCTGTTCCCTAGGGAATTCCTCTTTTATTTCAAAGGCAGCCCTGGGCCTCAGCCCCGCTTTTTAACCTCTCCCAGAGCCATTCAGGCTACATCTATGAAACATGCAGGACTACCCTTTCTGGTACTGTGGCCAGTTGGCTTGAAAGAACCTACGTTCCCACTAATAAACTCTTTGACATTCCAGAACAAGGTGCTTGTATCCAAACTTTGTCCTGTGTTCCCAGATTCCCTGCTTCCATGCAAACACGTGAGCTGCAGCCAAGAATTCTTTGGCAAAGGACAAAATCATACCAGAGATTAGGTTAAAAATTTAACAGTGTAAACAGTTACGTTTCAGTACCTCAGAATATTGTCTGGCATTGTTTAATTTTCCAGTATGGTTACAACTTCAGAGTTTTCATAGGATATAATTAGACAAGACTAGGTCCTCAAAGGTATTTATGATCTGGTTTCTGTTTCTTTCAATGAATTTAGGCTCCAAAATTGCCTTTAGGAAGTTGGCCAAAGTACACAGAATAAGCACATACACCTCTACAAATTGATGTAGATCCAAGTCCTTTTTGGTCTGGAAGCAGCTTCCTGGAATTCTGCACAACAGCACATACACAACATCCACTGCTGTAAATCAGCTATCTGTTACTCCTCACTCATTTTGTTTGTTTTTTTTTATACAGCCTCCACTTAGACAAATGAAAATATTTCTGTTAATGCATCTCACCCCTCACTCTTGAAAGCTCATGTCAAACAAATGGTGGTAACTTATGTCACTATCTAGAATTTTAGATTTATTTACCATTTGGAAAATATTGCAAGCAGCTAAAAAAACTATGTTGAAAAGCACAGTCTTCCCCTTCCAGCAGATTTTAAGTGTTATAAAGGTGGCCAGCTACTGTTTATATCAAAGTATAAATGACATGAGGGCAAACTACTGCTGCTGTGCACAGGCATTTGAGAGCAGCAGTAATGTAGAGAGCTGTGCTTTGAACTGCATAATGTGTACCCTGTTTTCTGTGTGGACGGCAGTGTCCTAAAAATCTCTCTCAACAAATTTCCACACTGTCACTCTGTTGTGGCTGGCTGGACCTGCCAACTGAGATTACTTCTCATGTTCTGTCTTTGTCTCACCTTCTGGCTGTTGTTCCTCTCCCTAGGCATTTCTGGTTTGATTCTTTATTTTGTAAGAAGCTTTAGCAGTAACTATCACATTAAGCTACAAAAAAAATCTATGCTGGGGGTAGACTAGGGGTTTGAATATAACCCATAAGAGCAAGTACTCACTGGAAGGCTTTGCTGTATGTCCACTTGAAATTACTTATGAGGTGGTAATTAATGTTGTGCATACAAAATATTTATTACTATATTATACAGCATTCAAACACATGCACAGGTGTATTCATAGACACATATATAGCAGGCTGCTCGTGGCATTTCTGATGTATGAACAAAAAAGTGAGATACAAATAAAGTTACACCACATTATTACCATAGCTTTTTTTTTTTTTTTTTTTACTGGTTTTTCACTATATGTGAGAAAGGCTAATAAGCCAAATAAACTTAAGGTGTGTGCAGGAAACATGATCAGTCATCAAATAAACCAAGTATTACTATGAGGAAAAAAATATTTGAAGGCTTATAGTCTGTGATTTACCAGCTTTTAAAGTTTGCGTTAAAAGACGCTAAAACCACTGGTTTAGGTCTCTTCTCCAACATATGCTTCCTTTCATAAAACCTGTAGGAAATTCAGGCCTATACTTGTAATTAAAATAATAAGTTCAAGTATTGAATCCCTGATTAGTTAAATACTAGCTCTTCCAACTGCTCTGACTTGCATTGCTCCAACTAGATCTCTCTGCTATACAGATCTGTTCTTGATGAAGTTAGTTATAAATACAGTATACATGAGTCAGGGCCCCTTGGTCTTCAAGGAAGGGATTGAATTCTAGCTCTGTTTTTTAATTTAACTATATAAATAAAAGAGATCAACATTGTCAGATTTGGCCTAAACTGATAATTCATTTAAAAATATTACTACAGACAACCGACAGACAAATATAGAAATGTACGCATTCAAACATCTGGACAATCTTGATATACCACCATTAAACTATGCAACCGGGACAAAAGCTGATTCTTGAATGGGCAATATTGTTGGTATCAATATTGCTGTCACATCTAAAGCATCTTAAGTTCATGACAGAGATGTGATCCCAAAGTAAACATAAGAAGAAAGCTTTGAGAAGACATGGTAGAAAGAGAAAACTATTAACTTTTCATGACTTTTTAAGAAAAACAGCATATTTTTTAAAAAAGATCTTTCCCAAAGATCTAGTTGTTTTCACTTAGTGATTTCCTGGCTAATCCATTAACTCACTCTATGTGCAGAGTGAGAGGGCAAAATACCTATTTTTTTAATTTGCTAATATAAGATTCATTTCACTAACTTTTGAGCATCTAAAAGACATTCAAATTAGCCACAGTCATCACATATTTCCTTTCTAGAGTCAATGGAGTGGAACTGGCATCGTAACAGTGATTAATCTGCTCTAACACAGGTGTTTAAAATAGGTGAAAGAATCACCTTCTGGAGATGCCTGCTTTTCTGTATCATCTGTAAAGACACCTCCAATAAGTCACTAACGATAGACTTCTAACTTTGAAAAGCTTACATTTAAGTCTGATCAATTGCATCTCAACTGATTGTTCTTGTAATAAACCATGATTACTGGAACAGTATTTCCACCAGTGACTAAGGTAAAGTGTTCTTTGTTTCAGCATCACAAATCATTCGGATTCCCATTCTGGCATTCTGACCTACAAAGAATCTTGCTTTATTTTGTAGCGGAGAATGATACTCAGCGTTGAGGAAGAGTGGCAGGGCTTGATACGAGGTTACTAAGTCCTTGCAGAAAAAGCTGAAGCATTTACCTGCCAGAAGTTCTTTTTAACTATTTGACTGCACCTTACTGATTGGTAAGTGCTTGCATTTCCTGATTGCTTTTCATTCAGATTGCCATACAGAGGATGATTTTTCCCTCTTTTCTTTCCTGATACTACTGATGGAGTTGGTGGTGGTTTTTTATTCTTTTATTTTTTACAATGTTCTGCCTGGTCTTTTTTGCCTTGTGTTCAGATGAAGTGTTGTGAGTTAGTCTATGGCATCCCCAGATCACATATATGATACTATCTGTCCCTTGTTAGACAAAATACCCTAAATTCAGGTTTCTTTCTAACATTATTTTCTTTGTGACACTCGCAGTTTCTATACTACTCTTCTATACTTGTAGCCTTTGGGACAATAGACTTAAACTCTGTCTCTGAGATTTTTGCTAGTAACAAAAGCACTTTTTTTCCCCCTTTACAATACATAAGAAAGTCCTAACATCTGTGTACTATTTTGAGCATTGGAAATGAGGGAGTGAGTGTCTGATGACAAAATTCCTTCAGAGTCTCTCATCTTTATTCAAGGTGTGGAAAGCACACCTACTGCGTTCTCTTAACATTTCTTTCACCATGGCAGAGATTATCTCTGTTTTATTTCATTTCACATAGGATCTTTTTTGGATCTGCCAGCTACATCTAATACCTCGGGCAGTAGTATAGAAACTGCAAGATACTACTTCATCTTTCCAGCTATATATATGGCTTGCAGTTCACACTCAAGTCCTTCATCAATTATTACTGAAGTTGTTCATCAGCTTTATGGTAAATTGTACTAAACTAGTTTGTGTTGAGTGCTAAATAGAATTTTATATATTTATATATTTATATATTTGATGCTGTGGCGTTCATATATTATTTAAGCTTTAACTGCTTTGGAAGGTTGTCTTTTTTAATGGAGCCGTTAGCGGCTGTAGTCCTCTTAAACTCCTTTGATCATCCAGAATTTCTTATTTCCACTGCTCTGTGATCAGTCTACTCATAAAAACATGATGGTTTCATTTATCTTGAAATAAGGATCGGTGTCATACCCCTGACTCCTCTTGTCCCCAGGGTACAGCTGCCTGCGCTCAGCACCTAACTAGAGACAGTGTTGCTGGTAGCGTTGAAAGAGCGAGCTAGAAATTACTTCACCAAGGGCTTCCCCACATGTCTATGCCTCAGAGGTGGTCCCCTCTCCTTCCTTGGGAGATGCTTTTAAGCTGAGACTCAGTCCACCTGGGCTCACACTCCTGGCATGTTGCAGCCATTGCTTTGCCCATCCATAGGTCTGATCCCCCACCAGCAGGCCCATCTGTTCCCATTTTCATGGAGGTGCCAAATGCCCAGGGTCAGAGCTGCTGTGGTACCCTCCAGCTGCCCTGCTCCTGTGTGGGACAGTGGGACCTCCCTGCCTGCCAGACCCTGCTCCTGACAGAACTCATGGGGACTCCTTGCCTCCTGGCCTTCCCTTCCTCAGGCTGCTTCCAGCCCCAGCATTGCCATGGCAAACACCTCTCTAAAGTGAGCACAGCCATGTCTTGGCCTATTCCACCTGTTGTTGACAATAAAAATAATCTGTTTTGCAACACTATACATGTCAAAACAGAACAGACCCTGTAACAGGCTTCGGAGAAAGTCCTAAATACTCGAGCCATCCTGTACTTAAATATGTGAAGATAAGGTGAAAGTGAAGGGAGTGCAGAAAAATTATTTGCTATTAGTCAGAGACATCACAAAAAAAAGAGGACTTTTAGGTAAAATTAAATACAAATTCCTCAGCATAAACATCTTTTCAGTTTTTTACTTATTTCAAGATTTTGTAGTTCATCTCGCTTTGCTTCACTTGATTCACTTCATTCTTAATGGCTCACTGAGCTGGGAGAATAATAGACTGCCCAGTAAATGTTCCTCATGTGTTGTACCAATTTCATGTGTGAGAATGAATTTGATGAAATGTACTGCTTATGAAGGGAATCGATAGGCAGTAACAGCCTTAACTGTGCCAGGTACATGGAATAAAGAGACTGTACAGGCTTTCCCAAGTTGGTCTGCCGATGTATCTCCTTACATGCAGCAACTTGACTCTTCTGGTCTAAAACATGCTGGAAGGAGAGTTAGGGATCAGTTTCTGACTGCTAAATGGACAATTAAATCTAAACCATAGAAACCACCTTGTGAACAAACCTGACCCTTGGGATCTTTAAAAGCCTGCTCAACTAGGTGATGGAGCTGCACTTTTCACATTTTGTGAAGCTACTAATTGAAGCTGCACTAGTCTGTGATATTTTCCCCAATTATTCTGAATATTTCAAATTAGTATGTATACTATGTTTGTGTTTGTGTGTGTATATTTGCGTAAGTATGCATATAGTTTTTTGTACGGGAAAATGCATTAAAAATGAGAAAATTTTGTATGGGAATATGCAGATAGGTTTTTGTATGGGAAAGCACTTGGCACAAACAACATGAAGTATGGTTGACACTTTGTAGATGTATAATCATACCAAAACATCGCACTCATATATCTTTCTTTGAACTTGAAAAAGCATTTTGGAATAAATGTTACATCACAAGCAGTAGTGATTCTATGGTGAAATACAGACAGAGGAAGATCTCTCTCTTTTCTGACTGGTGAGAACATATTTTTTTCCAGGCTATATGGAAACACAACTGTGTAGTGACTGTTAAGATGGAGCACTTAGTTTTGTAACAGCCAAACTCTTTAAAGTGAGGAGAGAGATCCTGGAAATAGAAATGAATGAAAATTCTTACAAAGAAGAGACATGTTGTATTCTATTTTATCTTTGTGTGTGTGTGCTTTATATTTAGTTATATTGCAAAAGGAAGGCACTTTGACTTCAAGAGATTTCAGTCAGACTTCATTATGGTAAGTCCAATGGCATAACCTACATCCTTGCATTGTATAAGAGGAAAAGAAAACCAATTATTAACAGGCTGTTCTGATGCGCAAAGAAAACCAAGCAGAATGAGGCATATATGGACACAAAAAAGGAATCAGACTTGCCATTCTCATTCCAGCCACTCATACTTTGGGGTAATTTCTAACATATAGTCAGTCAGAAAAATATCTGTCTGTGATGACATTTGTTAAGAAAAGATCTAGTACCAGATTTAATAAGATGTAAATTTTACTATCATGAAATTCAGGGTTTTGATTGTTTGTTTTTGTTTTCTCTTCAGTGCTCAGGTTTCTTTAAAGCTAAGAAATATCATTTTGAAAAAGTATTTTTAGGCAAATCACAGGCCTTTCATTTCATGTGGAAAGGTAATGCAAAATGAGGCACTGATCTGGCATGAAGCTCGTATGTAGAATACTTTCTTGTGTCCTGCATGCCAACATAAAGTCATTCCATATCTTCCTTCATGAGGCTGCAAAGCATACAAAGGAAATGGTAAAAGTGTTTATTTCCTTGTTTTCAACTTGGCAAACAGACACCTTTTTTCATAGAAGGACAATTAAGCTGGTGAAGGGTGTAGAGAACAAATATTATGAGGATCTGCTGAGGAAACTGAGGTCATTGAGCCTGAAGAGGAGGCCTGGGTGAGACATTCTCACTCTCTAAAACTCCCTGAAAGGAGGTTGTAGCAAGGCGGGGGTCAGTCTTTTCTCCCAAGTAAAAAGCAAGAAGGCAAGAGGAAATTGACTCAAGTTGCACCAGAGATTGGATATTAGGAAAAATTTCTTCACTGAAAGGGTTTTCAAGTACTGGAACAGGCACCATCCCTAAGGTATTTAAAAGACGTGGATATGGTGCTTAGTGACATGGTTTAGGAGTGGACTTTGCACTGTTAGGTTTATGGTTTGACTCAATGATCTTACAGGCCTCTTCCAACTTAAATGATTCAATTATTTGATAATGCTATAAAGTTGAAGTCAGAGTGACATTATACAGTATAATCTGGAGAATTGAAAAGAAGATCAAATATTCTGATTTGTCAACATTGCCAACAGCCAACACCAGAATACATTTGAGATGTAAGCCCTGTTATATATATAATCACCTGTGAGACAAAACGGCTGCATTTTCTTGACCTTAATTTTGAAAAGTTTGTCTTAAGACTATATATTGTTGGCACACGTATCAGAAAAAAAATGATAGCACAAAATTCTGGAGGAAAAATCTTCCCGAAAAAAAAAAAGCCTGCAGTTTCAGAACAGCTATATGTGGGAGGCACCTGATTGGGAGCAGCCAAGAATTAACAGTACTTTGAGTAGATCAGTTGCAGACAGAGAAGATGCATTTATCTCTAAACTTCAACTCTCCCCAAAGTTGAGAGTTGTCTTCACTAGGGATCCATCTTAATGACCTGCAGGGCTTCTCCACTTTGATGTGAAGGGAGGATGAACTAGTATTGTTCCAGATGTCCCTGTGTCATGAAAAGGCTTCCTTATAGATCAAAACTCCTTTTGCTTTTTATATATATATGCATATATATATATACTGCTTTTAATAGTTATTAGTGACATAAAAGGATGCAAAAGTTTCATATTACTAAAACTAACCCTCAATCCTCCGAACACTCAAGTGTTAACTCAAATGCCTAGCACTAACAATTTTACTACAAAGTCAGTGTTTATGTTTGGTCTGTTTATGTGAAAGGGATTTTTCACAGATCTCTACACAATTTATCTTTAGAGTAGTCACAGAAGATGAGATGTATTCACATAATGCTGACAAATAATTTAGCTCAGCTGAAAAGAGGAAGGTCCTACTTTCTATCACACCTCCTCCAAGTGCCTAAGCATATGATCATGAACTGCACTAGTTTCTGTTGCTCATTTGTCACTCCTCAGAACGGTATGATTTCCTTAAAACAGTGAAAAATAATGTAGAAAACTAGTAGATAAGTTGTCTGCCATTTTGAAGACTCATGTAAAAGAAAAAACAATTTTTTGGTTAAAAGATGTTAAGATCACTACTGCAGTTTTCCTCATATATAGTTACAGTGAGATATCAGCTTTTAAGACCTATAGAATTAACAGTTCTGAAAACTAACAATTAATAGTCCAAAATCTTGTGTTATATGTGTTTAAAATTGATCTGTATGAAATGTAAAGCATGTAGCAAGGGTGGTTGAACTGGTGACAGTTTTCTGCTTCATGGGTATTTGCAACAGATTTATTTTGCGTAGCTTGCTTAGTATGGGGATCTTGTTCAAATACATTCATAATCTCATCTATATTTACAAAACTCCCATTTTCTGTTGATTTTACTGGCATATCACAATACTACTAAGGTTAAAGTGTCTACTTTCCGTCAGTTAACAGGATTGATGTTCTTAGAAATTATTAAAATGTTCTACTAGACACCTGTCTGCTGCTGAAAATAAAAGAGTTCTCTTGCATGTAAATGGGATGCCCAAAGAGGGATGTGTTTCTAGAAGCCAAGATCATACCACTTCTTCCATAATCTCACAAATCTGTCATTGCTGCCACTGGTACATTTGTTCTGAATCTTTCAGAAATGAAGTTAGTTCTCCCTCTCTTCTTTGATTTTCTTACTTTGAGATTTTTTGTTTGTTTGTTTGTGGGGTTTTGTTTATTTTGCTTCGTTTTGGTTTAGCTATGTGCCAAATAAAGCACTTCTATATTCATCAGTATTGAAGGTCGATCCCCAGTTTAGTTTGTGTTTGATAGATCCAGTCTGTGAATCATACTTTTGCCTCTGTAGTGGCAGCTTCAGATTTACACCAAATAACTGACAAAAACCCATTCCCTTTGAAGCAAGTTGTAAGAAGTAGAAGACACTGTGCAGCACATCAAGTTAGGGAGCATTATGCATGTCTACTATTCTTTAAGCAGAGTTTCTATTTCAAGGTCACTAGTCTGAGGTTCAAAGTTATCTATGAGCAGGCCTTTACTGGTGCATAGGAGGCACTTCTGAACTCTTAGCTTTGATTGTCTCAGCCCAATCCCAGGGGAAGTACAGGGCCACAGCAGCACCTCCCCTTCACTTCACTGGATATCATGATTTCTGAAGTAAGAAAACAGTGAGTATGAGCTGGAAGACAGATTTTTGCACTTTGTTCAGTTCCTCAGTCTGGGTGAATAAATACTGTGACACTAGGGCATATGGTACGGCCAGTATCTTTACCTTTATAATACTAAGATAAGTCTGCAAGAACAAACCTGATGACTGCTTGTAACTGTAAAAAAATATTTGCAGAGTAGCTGAGTCGAGACTAGACACTTCTCATAACAAAAAAATTCCTTCACTTCTTCATTTTAAAGAAACAATAGAACTATAAGTCCTCATGGGTTTGGTGTATCATTCTTTTTCATTCTCAAGTAAAACACATCCAGAGAACTGGGAAAAAAAAGGAAAAGAGATAGACAAATAAGTTATTAGTTTTATGTTTATTTAAAAATGAAGTCTTCATTGAAATAAATAGACCTAGACAGGATCAATATTAGGATGTGAATAATATTCTGTCAAGGTTTCCAAAAAGAAAAGTCTCTACATAGATCTAGAGGTTCCAAGGTCAAAAGGAAGTTAATGCCCCTCACATTCCTGTTCTGCAACTAGTCACAGCAGCTTACCTCTCTAGCCAGGACTGTATGTGAGATTTTTCTATCTAAATTTGGTACATCAATGGAAGTGCCACAGAAGTTGTTGGAGGAGCAGTTTGCTGATCTGCTGGTACAGCCATCATTTATTTCTCAAGATCTTGAAACTACAATGAGCATTGTAGTACAGACGCAGTTCAAACTGGCAGCCTTGCTGTGAAGAAAGTGTAAGAATATTTTGGAAGCTAAGAATACTGAAAACATCCTAAGATTTTTTTGTGAACTCTGAATCAATGTATGCCTATATTTTTTGCCTTAGAATATCCTTCCAATCATATTGCAGAAAAAAAAAGTTAATCCAATTTTTACAGGTGAACAGGGCACTGAAGTGCTGGAGCCTGAGTTGTGGGCCCCAAGTTGGAGTTGTCCTGTTGATGACTCACAGCCTAGCAGAATGTTTTGTTGTTTCTGGTGGCTTCATGTTCCAGAGGCAGAACCTGGCCCACCTATATCTCTGTGGCTCCATCGTCACCCAGGTGGTCATGGCTAAGGTGGTGGGTGAGGCGAGGATTATATTAACCAGGAACCAATTAGTCAGAAGAGTTTCCTGTTGGGTGTGGGTTCTGTAGGGGCTGGTTGCATCTTGCTGAGCTCTCATGGTGGTGTCCTTCCATGTGAAGGACCACTGAGGGAGCCATCTCTGTCTGTTGTTTCCAGCAGGCACCACAGTAGGCAGTGGAGGAGCTGGGCCCACAGGAACCTATGGCAGGACTGTGGCAAACGGACCCACCATTTTTAAAATGTCTTTTTAAGTCAGCTTAAACTACGACTCCCATGAATCATCAGG
>JAVSBS010020472.1:0-50010 GCA_033124195.1 Coracias cyanogaster | reverse complement strand
TGCTAGGAGAAAGGTTGGACTTGATGACCCTGGAGGTCCTTTCCAACCATAATGACTCTGTGATTCTGTGATTCTGTACAGACTTCAAAAAGCACAAGGTGTTGCTTTATATGATTATTCTATCAATACATTCAGGGATGCAGGATAACTCTCGGGGAGTAAGAACTATTTGTTAGAAGATGACATTAGCGCAAGATCAGATGGATACAAATCAAGAGTGAACTTACTTAGACTGGAAACTAGTAGAAAGTTTCCATATCATCTGTGAGAACACAAAACATCTGGATATTCCACAGAGCTGGAAAAGGCCTCCTGGGTCACTGGCAGTGGTGGGCTTCACTCCATCTTCAAACTGACTAGTTTTTCATTTGTTCTTTTGTTTTAAAATAAGTTTCCTGCTCTTATCTCATCCACGTCCATACTGCATACCTAGGATGAGTGCTTTTTGCTCTCCTCAACATTGATTTCCCTTGCTTGGATGGGGTGGGCACACAGGGATGCAGCCCAGCATGTTGTCCTACCCCACCACTACCTGACCTCCTCCTCAAGCATCTCCCAAGCTGAAGCCCTTTGCCCTCACATGCTTCACCTGGGCTTGTGTCTTGCAAAAGCACAGCTGCCTTGGTTGGTGAGGGAGATGAGTGCTGACAGGGCACCAAGCATTTGCTTAAACTGGGCAGGTTCCCAGTTTAAATAAATAAATCTAAATTCCCAGGATCTAGAGAAGGAGGCTGAGCCGGCAGTGCCACCCCTGTGCTGTGGGCAGCCCCACCAGGGGAGGGGCTGGCCTCCTGCCCTGCTCCTCCAGAGCTGAGGCATGTGGATCCACCATGCGGGGAGGAATGTGTGAATCACAGCTCTCAGCTCCTGGGCAAGGGGGAAGGAGCTCGGTCCCCCAGCACTGTGGTAGAAATGTTTAATTAGATACAACAGAGGGATAGATACGCATACTCAGGGACCTTTCTACACAAGCATAAATTAAGGAAAGCCAAATATTTATTTTAAATGGCTGTGCCATATGCTGATACATGCTAATCCGCATTTACAGTGTGAAAAAAACACACTGTAAATAAACTCCCCAGAAGCACCTCACATTCCGTGAGCTTCGTCTTTCTGAGCAAACTAACAAGAAGAAAATAAAATCAACAGCATCCATTATAGGCTCCCCACCATAAGAAATTCAGGCAAGCTTAGGATGACATGGGCCAGTGCTTTTCAAACTATCATCCGCAGCCCTCAGAAACACCACAGGCTATTTGTTAAGGGCCTGCAGACGGTATTTAAGAAAAACAAACCTGCTGTGTTTAATTCACAATACAGGGAGCTTCAGTCTCAGTAGTAAAAATGTTAGGGGGCTGCAAATCAAAAACAACTGAAAAACACTATTTTATGCTTTAGGATCAGGAACTGGGAGTCAGAGGGACAGTTTTGTCTCCTCCACTGATCCCAGGACCTTGGATGAGTGACTTCACCTCCACCTCTCTCCTCATCCTTCTACCACCTCAACTCCTCATAACCATTTGCAACATCTCTTATTGTGCACCTGAATGGTACCCAGCATAACAAAGCGCCTACAGAAACACATCACTATTAACATCTCTTTATTTTTCTAGCCCTCCACAAACAGTGTTGGTCCCAGCACATCCTAAAGTTTGAAGACATTTGAAGATGGGAAGCAAGCTATTAGGAAGTCAAATTTGATTACCTAAAAGGCAGTTTTTGTTGTGGCCGTTAACTTGGCCCTGGAGATCGACATGTTTTTAAGCAGCAAGGCTGGGCAACAAAACCTGTCAGCAGTGCCTGCAGTTGGCTTCTTTTGTTCACTGAGGCACTTCCACGCTCTTAGATACAGTCTTCTCACTGGCAAAGACCAACTTTTTATCAACATGCATATTGCAGTGTTGTCAACGTTCCTTAAGGTTATTCCCTTTTTCTTCTCAGTTATATTTATAAACCCTGTGCAGAGTTGCTATGGTTTCTGTTACTGCCAGTCCAATTGGTATTCAGCGCAGTTTCTCTCACCTTCACCATTCAGGTGACCTTTACTTCACAAGGAAGATCTCATGCCATCAGCCTGTTCAATTAGATGTCACACAACACGCTGTGCAAGAACACCAACCGCTAGGCAAAGGAGGGCTCTGTGGAACCAATTCATCTGCAAAAGCTGTCTGAGAGATGGATAAACAATGGCAATTATTTCAAAACAAATTGGAACCAGAAAGCGCAACCCAGCAGTGTAACTGCTAGAGAGAAAGGAAAGCCACAAAAAGAAGAAATTTCAGCCCTCAACATCTTGAGTACTCTGGTATCTTCCTCCAGGCAAGTATATTTCTACCTTTCTTGTTCTCTGAAGTTAAGTTAAAAGCCCTCTTACTTCCAAGACAGGTCCTTTTACATCAGCTGAACAGCTTATGCGAGGGACTACTCATGAATGGGAGCAACACAGCTGTAAACCGGTAGTAAGAATTTCCCTCTTTGCCAGACTAATATTCTGAATATTATATTTAAGTGACTTTGCACAAAGCTGCACTGCTTACTGTACAGCAGTCAAGCAGGATGCATGATGCTTTCCTCCAAAAACAGGCATGCTGGGAATGGGCTAAGCAGATTCCCGTGATAACCAGACCATGGAATCCCCAAAACCCTAACCCAGACACTCAACAAAAAACCCATGGCTTTCCCCTAACTCCAAAAGAAAAAAGTTCCTTCTACGACAAAGAAGTCACAAATACACAAAAGCCAGAAAATAGAGCTTGGAAATGAAACAACCCTCACTCTGCCAGTGCAGTTAATATGGGAACATCCCCACACTTTGTCTCTTCAGAACAAAGACAGAACTTTCCTTCTGGCACTTCCTTGGCTGTTGTGGTGTTCTTGCATTGGGCAACCAGGTTAGCTGAGACATCTCAACCCAAAGCTTTTAATGCTGGTTCCGATCTTCTAAAGAAGAGGAAAATTGCCTAGATCTTTCCAAGACACCTAGGTGCAGACGAGTAGGAGCAAGGCGCTTCAGCGGATCAACAGATAGCTCCGTATTGCATAAAAGGAGCTCCTCTATTATAGCTACTGAACAACCATGTATGCAGTAAGTGGGTCAGAAGAACAGGTCACAACCAGCATATAAAACCAGGCTGGCTTAGAAAGTGGAGAGGGTCAAATGGCACTGTGCTGTGGGAGGTGGGAACATCACGTGCTGCTGCAGCTCTGTTAGCTAAGGTTCACGTGGGATTCAGGCTCTGAAATACGGGAGATTGACGCCTCCGCAGCCACGGACAAGCTTTCGCACAGCGCTCTCAGGAAACACTTAATGTGAGCAGGGAAAAAGACCATGTGCCCACATTCTCTGAACTGCAGCGTCTCTCTGTTTTTGCTGTCACCAGCATGGGTGGCTTTATTCCATCAGTGGGCTACTGAGTCTGCTCCTGTCCAGCTCAGCTGCAGTCTGCACCTACAGCGTTGTTTGGTGAGTGGTTCCCAGGGAGCGGGCCTTGGCTGCGGCCGCGGTGCTGACCCCCACCTCACACCAGCCTGTTGCTCTGGCACTCCCAGCTCCTTGCTTGCTCCCCGGCAGCACGGTGTCACCTGCATGTTCACCATGTATTTAATCTGTCACTACAGATCTGAAAAAAATCTCAGTCCACAATACGATCACGGTGGCTTATTCCAAAAACAGACAAAATTTTTTTCACTATTTCCTCTGCTGCTTTCACCTCCTCGTGTCTGGGTTGTACAGCTGTGTCTTTGCTTGTGAGATGGAGGACTTCTTTACAGCCTACAAGCTCTTTCATCTTTACCATGATCAGAACAAGTCACTGCACCTTTGCTATTTCAGTCACTTTTAAACTGGGGTGAGCTGAACTTTCTATACAAACATTTGACCTCTCCTCAAATCCCTTGATCAGCAATTTCCCGTGCTTGCTCTTTCATGTTTGAGGCATTATGAAACACTGGAAACTACACATTCTTTCATAAGGAAGTTACTGAGAAAATTCAAATAATCAACTCGGTCCCGGGAGACTTGGGGTCTCTTTCCAAGTTTGAAGCTCTTTCCTAACAGAAGTTTTGTTCTTGAAAGTCTTCTGGTTAGCAGGCAGCTGATGATATAGCTTCTCTGGAGCCTGATTATACTTCCAGCCCAGGGGCAAGTAATAAAAAAGCCAGCCCAGCTCTGTGAGGTCTGAATCAGGTGCTAACACTGAACATCTGCTGGGGCCTCTGCTCTCTTCTCCCCCGCCCTCCTTCCATGTGCTGGGCGTTGGAGCATTCTCCATTTTATAGCTTGTGGCAACCAAATGCCAGTCTAAGAGGGAAAGCAATGCTGACAGCGTTATCCAAAAAACCCAGACTCTGCTTTAACTGCTCTCTGCCCAGGACTTTGGCGAGTCCAACACCACTGACATGCTGAAAAGATCTGCATTGTATGGTAGCCTTTGGAAACAGTTACCAGCAGAGCGTTCACAGCCCAACCCCAATGAGACAAACAGACTCTACACGTACATTTATTACTTCATACAATCAGATTGCTTACTGTACAAAAGTTAACACTGCCACCCAAGAAGGCCTTCACAGATGTTCAGAAAGAGTTACATAAACACAGATTTAAAACATGAGTTTTATGTAATTTAGGTACAAACTACTGAAGCACCACACTGTGTGTGTATATACACACGTACACACGTGTGCGCATGTACCTCCATACACATACAGACACAGACTGAAGAAATTATCCCAGCAGGTGGTGACATGCTTGGACATCATTCTCTGAGGAACCCAACATCGCTACACAAGCATCTCCACCAGTGGGGCATGAATGGACTTGCACTGAGCCATAAGCTCATCCTTAGGACCTTGAGTTGCTGCCACTTTTGGTCTGTCCTTCCTTCCTTGGTTGCTCCTTGCTGTAACCTGCTGCTGGCTCCCCTCTTGAGTCAATAACCCAACCTCCAAGTCCACCTAGGTGAGTGCACCAGAACAACTTGCTAAAGATGTAAGGGTCAGTATACAGAGTCAGAGCTCCATCCTGGAAAGTCTCAGCTGGGAAAGGATGGGGTTTGTCTTCTGGGGTGCCTGGTCTAGTGGGGCACCAGTCACAAGTATAAGGCTTGGGCATAACCATCATATATATAAATTTCTGCAGCCTGGAAACTCCACTTTACTGTTCTGCAGCAGTAAAGAATGGACTTGTACAGGAAAAACATATTTGGGGTAGAAATCATGATCTTTAGAGAAAAAGACTGCAGCACCTGAATAATTCCTACTAGAGAGAATGCCCAGTACAGTGAATTTTGCTTAACATCCAAAAGGCAGGTTTAATGCCTCAAGGTAGAAGGTTCACTAAAGAGCTTAGAAATGACATTTTTGCTAAACACTATGCTTTCTTCAGCAGGAAGGGCACTGCTACTTGCAACATGAAACTGAGAAAACTGGTCCTTAGACCCTCCTAAGCAGCAACTGCTGAATCCCAGCACTGCTCTTGGGCAGCTCACAGGTTAAGTGACTGGCATTCCTGTCTATTCCCTTCTAGATCTTGCTTTGTGTAGACTCCTTGGGCAGCAACGGCTTCTCTAGTGAGAGACCCTGAAGTGCTAATCTGGCATTGGCCACAAAGGACTCACGTAGCTTTACTAATTTCTACCGCAGTAAAACTAACAAACAAAGTAAGGCTGCAGCCTGCAGCTTTCACAGTGAAGAAATGACAGACTGTAGCAATGGTTTCAAGCCTTTATCTCTATAAAGTCCAGTTAGTCCCTGGGAGGAACAGACTAGCCCTGTATAAAGAGTCAAAACGGCTTCTGATTGCTCATCTCCCAGTGCAGAGATAACTGTTCATTTTAGTCTGACAGCCACAGGTATTATGAATCCCAAGGAGTCTACTGTGCAGTTAGTGCAAACTGGTCAGGAAAGAAGCGTTCATTGTCCCTGTGGGTGAAGAGGGTAAAAGCCAGTGTTCTTCCTGCACTCACCTCCCTGCCCAGGAGTGTAATGGGGCCTCACGCTAGGCAGAGGAGAGGCTCTGTCCTTTGAAGATATGAACAGCAGCTGTGTCTCAACCAGTCCTGGGGCTCCAGAAGATTTTTTTTCTGGAGTGCCACATGGAAACGCACTTCTAAAGCCCTGATCGAGTTTCAGGTCAATGCAAGATTGACAGAATCTCCACGGTGTTTCTCCACGCAAATTGGGGCAGCGCCTTATAATGACAGGATCAATCTGAGATGTGGACTTCACATTCAAAGAAATAAAATGGAATACTGTCAGCCAAAGCAGCAGGAGTAAGACAGCTTCAAAAGTCACTCACATAATCAGATAGGTGCTGCAGAGCTGTCCTGCACATACCCTGACCGTCCTTGCTGTTGAACAGTAAACACACTTGAGCAGCATTTGCCTTAGTGGTTCACATGCCATGGCCCAAGAGACCAGTGTGCTAATTACTGACACTATTGGGAACTTCCAAGAACTAGTGAAAAGGAGCAAATAAGGCTATGTTCCCATTCAAGAAGAGGTGTAATCTGTTTCTTACTCCAGCGTGCCACACCTAGCTATGCCACTAGGAGTCTCAGCAGAGAGCCAAAGGGCTGAACACCTACTGAACCGCACAGCAACTCACATCTACCAAGATACTTGGGGCCTGGCTCACAAAATCACCAAAAAATTGAGAGCTTGCATATTCCTCTGCAAATTTGATCTCCTCTTCTCACTCCTGCCATGGGAAACAGTCATATGTCAGACTCACAGCCTGAGTCTATGAAAAGCTCAGATAGTCAGCATGACAGTTTCACTCTAGAGAGATTTCTCATGCTAGAGTTTATAATGCAATCCTTATCATCCCTGCACCTGTATGTGGGAAGGGAAGAAACAGGTAAGAACATAAATGAGGTTGTACAGGTTATTTTCCCCTATATCAATAACATTTATACATTTTTAAAAAAATCATTAAAAAAACAAGCGTGAACCGTTCTATTCTACAACATAAACAGGTGCAAATCCCATTGCTTAGTAAAGCTAGGAAATGGTTCGTGTCTCATCAGAAGTGGAAGTCCACAGCCACATGTTTTAAAGACAGCTTTTATATTAGTGTCTTTACTGTATTAAACTCTTGGTACTTAAAAATAACAATAATATCTAGACAGCACAGGCAAAGTATAGGATGATATATAAGCATAAAAGTGCAAGATGTAACTTAAGTCAAAGTGCCTACTGGTCAAACTTCAAAGTGTCTACTTGTCAAACTGGTACAAACTGTGTCCAGAGATCAAGCATAAACTGGACTGAGAGCAATCAAGGCCCTTTTCCTCTTATTTCCATCAAAAGTCATCACAGGTAACATCAGTCCAATCTGAAGTGACACCGATTCCAAATGGGTGTACATGAGAGGAGAGCCAAATCTGTGTCTTGGTGGAAAACGGATCCTTATTTCCTCTGTGTAATGCAATTAATCCACAGGGTTTCCTCTGAGTATCAGAGCAGAGAGAGAGAGAAAACAGTAACTTCGATGCTACATTCAAGGAAAGCAGAGTCTGCAGCTCAACAGAAACATAGCACTTAAGAACAGGGGGTACGGTGAGCCCTTGTTAGCTCCTCTGGAGTCACATCCCCCAGCTGATTTATTGATTCCAGACATGAAAGATGACTATGAGGAGGTGAAGTAACACTGGTCTTCATTGGAAAAATAAAAAGAATATCCTCACAAGCATAATTTTTCCATTCCTGTTTGTCTTGTTTTACAATTTGAGAAATAAAATATCTTTTACAATATCAGCTCTTTATTGTGTTCATTCCCTTTAAAGGCAAATGGAGTTTAAAAGATCTTGTCACCAGAAGGGGGTGAGATGGGAGCAGAGGCAGACCTTTTATTAAACCTTTAAAAACATTTCTAACTCATTTTGCAAGTGAAAACAACAAAAGCCATAAAACTCTAGTGAAGCAGCTGTCACTGAGATTAAGCAGATCCAAACTCTGCCATCCATTTTTCATACTTCTCCAGGTCTGCAGCAGAAACAGATTTGGAGATTTTCTTCAGAGCCAGCTCAAAGTCCCCCTTGGTAACGGGCATCTGAAGCTCCTCTTTAGAAAGTGCACGAATCTCTTCTGGAGTTAAGCCGTTAATACGTCGTCTCATTGCCATTAAAGAGGCATCCCTGGAAATACAGGACAACGTATGGGAGCTAATTGCTAGCAGCATGCACTGTATGCCTACGAATTTTGATTGTATTCTCTTGCTAGAAACCACTGGCAGGAACACTTAAGAGAGCATTTATTTACCATAGAAGATGCAGTTCACATCTTTCTTACCTTCCATGTTCCCAGATCACCACATTAATTCAACGTAAAGAATGCATTGGCAACAAAACCCATTTAAGCATATGGTAAATGTGCAGAGATAATCAAAACTATAAAACTGAAAACCTTTTACAATGATTCATAGGAGATGAAATTTTACAACTTCAGTGCAGGAAAGGGCAGAGTGGGAGAGGAACTGCACTCAAAGGCTTTATTTTTAAGTAGTCTAGATTTTGTACCCCCATCCTCTTAGATTTCAACCTTCTCCCCACCCTGTAGCCCAAAAGGACAGTCAGCAAGTGTTCAGAGTGCAGCCCAGCTCTGTTGCCTGCTTGCACACAGCACCTGAACCCGTAAAGGGCAGAGCAGGAGGCATCAGACACTAGGGCTGGGTCCATCAGTGCCTGTGGCTCCTCATGCTCATGCATGCTCTACCAGCTCCATGACTCCTCCCCAGCTCAGATACTGTCAGTGTGGCCCACTGGCACAGAGAACACTGCTCGTTTCTCATACCATGGCCCACATGCAGTCTGAAATTAGTTTTTCTTTCCCCAGGTTTTTCCCAGCAAAGGATAACAGAGGCCTCAGGGAGAACAGGTAGTTTAACTATGGCACTGTGTGACACATGCCAAAGTTTTTCAAAACCATGGAGTCATTTCACAATTTCAGCAAAGCAGCAGGGAAAGAAAAATATCCCAAGCTATGTTCTTAAAGGACCAGTTTCTCCTGGCAGGGATCCTAATGTTATAAAGGACATAGCCTTCCCTCTGACAAGTTTTTCAAATCCTCTACCAGAAGAGATTAATTTTTCAAAAATGAAACAAATTGAACAAATTGGGGGAACAGAATGGAACTAAAATCAATACTAGTGCTGTAAAGTGTCTGTATCACTCTTGTATCTAGAAGATTCAGGCAGAAACCAATACTGTGCTGCACTGGGGGCTGTCCAAGGATACCACATACAGAAGCCCCAAAGAGGTATTCTGTGAATGGTTCCTCTGCATCACAGATTTCTAGCTCTTAAACTCATGGGGTTTAAAAAAAACAAACCAAAAACTGAATCTGTTTTGCATTACATTAACAAATCCAGATAAATGCAGCCAACGGTAACATGAGGTATTTTTCTCTTCAGATCCAAGAAAACGGAACCACATATCACAGAAAGACTCCGTGGTCTTCAGATAGGTTCATGTGACAGTAACACATGGTTGCAGTAAATAGATTTGGGCCTCAAGCACAGTCATTCTCAGCATTGCCTCAGCTGTAGTGGTTATTGCCTTTTATCACATAATGCAAATGATGACTTTCTGTGCAGTTTCACTTGCAAATGGAGGGGAATGAGATACCTGCAAACATTAGTGATGTCAGCACCAGAATAGCCTTCAATCTTCTCAGCGATTTCTTCAAGGCTAATGTCAGGATCTAGTTCTACTTCCCGAAGATTAATCTTAAGTAGTTCTGCTCTGCCTTTTGCTACGACATAAAAATAGTAGTTTGCAGACTTGCAAGAATAGCATTACAAAAAGATATAAACACTTCTTAGACTTTTCAGTGAAAAGTACAAACAAAAGGGTTTAATATAAGAAAAGGAAAGAGAAAAAAAAATCATAGTGAAGTGTTCAATCAACTACAGTAAAGTACATGGTTAAAAGCAGTATACTAAAACGGCACACTCTAGAGACATTTTCCAAAGCCATATGTCATTAAAAATGTCTGTTATGTCTCAGGTGACACAGCTTTTGGTCACATACTACCCAAGGGCACAACAGCACAATCCTACAAATGTCTCCTTCATCTCACATCCCTTTGGATTCACTCGCTGTTCAAGTGTTTGATCACATATTATTCACACAGTTTCATTAGAACCACAATGAGGATTCTATTCACAGAGCTTCAAACAGCACAAACCCCTTAACAATAGGATGAACTTTAAGCATATGTTTAAGCACTTTACTCAGTTGGGACTCAAGAAAGTTGCTGAAGCCTGACAGAAAACAGATACATTAATGCAGTAAACATATATTAATATATTTACAATATAAATGTCCTGGTATCCCACTTTCAGACCTAGATGCATTGTGCACACAGTGATAACCAGCTACGTAAATGAGCACTTATGCAGCCAATTAACCATTGCTCTTGTAGACGGCATGTGCATATGTGCATTTGGGTCCCTATGTTGAGCAGCCCAGGTTTGTAAGAGGGAATTCACAGGTGACGGCTTAGGCTCAGCATTACTCTGCACAATGGTGGTAAAGCACAAATGCTTTCCTGGCTTTTACTGTACATAAAAATATACCAGCTCAGCATCTTTATTTCCACAGTGACCAATTTCTATGACCTAGAAAAGAGGACAACCACAACAGAAGTAGCAGCAGTAGGAAAGGCTAAAAGTCTTAAGGAAATGTCTGCACAATGTTTTATTTATTGATGTCCTTAGTTTTGGTTTTTTTTTTTTTGGTGGGGAGGAATATAAGATTAGAAAGCTTGTCTAAAGCTCCTGGTTTTGTGTGCTTGCACAACTGTCAGGAACATTGAGTTATCCATCACACACAGCTGGAACTAGCTATAAAATGGGGATGTGTTATTTACAGAGCACAACGTACATACAACATACCTGCAGAGAGCGTCCTGTATCAAAAAACATTGTTCTAATCTTTGCTATGGGGCTAAGCAAGTCCTTGCAGGATTTTGAAAATGAAACACAGTAGAATACATACTTACTTCGAATTCCACGATATATAGGTGTATATGTGACATATCATATCCCTTTTCAATTAAAATACCTGACCACATCAAATCACACAGCACACTTATAAATGCATCATTTAGATTTGCCCAGAGCAGTTCAACCTTCTTGTTTACAGAATAGGTGCAACAGAACAGAAGATTGGAAATAAAACTGCAGCACATCTCATATGTTGTCCAGGGTATAACACATTGTGTCAAAAAACAGTCCAGTTTAATTAGAAACAAGAGCAAGAGCTGATAGGATTTTAAACTAATTGGTCATAAAGACAGGCATCCTGTTAGGAGCTGTTACTGGCTGTACGCTGCAAAGGCAAGCTGTAGAACTATTAAGTGCCCTTATACCTGCTAAACTCAATCACAACTGCTGTCACCACGAACACACATCTTGTTATCTTGAGTGCTCACGCAGGGAGATGAGGCATCCACTGTACCAAAAAGAAACGAAGCTATGCAAACTTCAAGCGATAGGAATCTCAAAATTAATAGGACAGGTGAATGACAGCCAGGGAAGACAATACAAGCCGAGACGTCTTAGGGCAGGAAAGCAATCAGCCTGCTGCATTCTGAGTGACTCGAAGCACAGTCATAAAGGCAAGCAAGCAGTGATTTACAATGAACTAAGCCTGTAAGTGAAAATTCATGGATCCACTTCTTTGCATTTGTCTGCAAGGGCATGGAGTGCATTTGCAATATTTCTGAACATGTCCAAAGGCTGCCTTTGATGATCACTCAAGGACTGACTGTTAAACATTTAAAATAATTCCAGGCTCATTAAAACTAATTCTCTTTCAAAATGTAAGAACCCATCAATGGGCTTGCAATGAAACGCTGCAGCTCTTTGTTTTTAAGCCTGCAAGCAAATAGCTTTTTTTTTCCTCTCACTCTCTTTAAAAATAAAACAATCCAGCCAAATGATTAACCCCTGAATTCAACTGCTCATCACACAAACCCAACAGTCCTGCAGTAATCCTAAGCTTGTCTTGCAAAGGCCATTTTAAAGGAAAATGCTTGTAGCAAACATACCCGTGGGCAAAGGTATATAAATCCTCTTCTCCAGTCTCCGTCGGAGAGCTTCATCAATATCCCAGGGAAAATTTGTAGCAGCTAATACCATAACCATCTTGGAAGGGTCATCATTTTCCAAAGCACCACCTACCCCTGCAAGCACAACAGTTCAGAGCAATTTCACTCCACAGCTCTTACTGATCAAGATGCTTGCTAAGAACCATTGCAAAAGCCTGGACAAAGCTAAGCTCTATATAGTCCTAGTGCCCCTTTCCAAACTCCTCATAGCTTAGGTATAAGAAGACCATCATTGTCACAGAGAGGGGGACAGTTCATTCTTTTGCTGAGTCAGGGGAAGGCTTTCTTTGGCAGTGCTAGTAACAGTCATATGTGAGTGTAGCCTTACTACTAGTCCCACCTAAAGTGCTATCTCTATCAAACTTGGACATAGAAGAAACAGGAATCACTCCTTGGCCTCCCAAATCAGGACTGCAAAGAAATTACCACTTTGGGGCAAAAAGTTGCCTACCCTGAATGTAGCACAATGAATGTGCACATTTGAGGACAGTAGCTGCAATACAGAGGTGGTTATTAAACCACAGCGCCACACAATGTTCCTCCGATGGTCATCCTCATTATGTGCACTTGCACAGAACAGATACTAAATCTGATTAAAGGGTACTATTAGCTGTCACCATAGAAAACAGTGAAATCAGATCTTACAGTGGGGTCCCTCAGCTGGAGCCTCTAGCAAAGGGGAGAAATTTGTTTAAATTGCATCAAAGTTAAAGACCTGCATTGAACAAATCTCAATTATCTGCTTCTCCTAGAGTATCTGTCTCTTAAATGCCATCTTAGAAAAAATAAAGCAGAACATCCTTTTTATTTGCCTTTGAACACTCCAAAAATACACTGCTCTCAGGTTCTGCCCTATTTTTCCCCCCCATCCATAAAGCCTGGTTTTCCAGATTGCTCACAATCTTACATTGCCACCTGTAAAGAAACAGCACCCCAGCCCAAAACTCAGATCTAAATACTTGTTTACCATCCATTTGCACAAGCAGCTCTGACTTGACTCTGCGACTCGCCTCGTGTTCATCAGATGTGCCTCTGCGGCTGCACATGGAATCTATCTCATCAATGAAGATTGTTGTTGGAGCATAGAACCTCGCCTTTATTCAAACAAAAACAGTGCTATTAAGGCTGCAGCAGCAAGCTCAGGCCCTCATCAGATCACCTAGTCCCACTAGACATACTACATACATATCTTCTGTGTCACAATAAAATAATTTAAGATCTTGATTTACGAACTGTCTGGCACATGCTGAAGTTTATGCACTTTAAATTGTACTCAAGTCAGGGGTCTTTCAGTCTCGGTTGATTCTCCTCAGCAACCAGTCTTTCAATGGGGAAAAGGAACACAAAACACAGGCAGTTTTCAGGTCCAGGTTTTTGTGCTGGTTAGGGGTAAGCACAGAGGACAGAAGGGAGCCCTCCCTATCTCAACAGAGACAGGTTTTAACTGAGACTATTGCAAAAGTGCAGTGAGGATCCCAAAGAAGTGAAAGAATCTTCAGTATAGGCCTGCATGGGCATGTCCTTCACATACCCCACATGAGGGACTGCACCCACAACTTCACCAAGAGGCTTGCGTCCATCATTCAGAACAGAAACAGAACTAAAACATGCATTGCTTCTAGAATAACAGTTCCAAATCCCTTCCAACTTCAAATTTACTTCCTATGGGCTTGTTATCCACAATCAAATAAGAACTGAATTTCTGTCAAGGTCACAACCCTACATTTAGTCTGGAAAACGCTATCCTAAACAGGGGTGATGAACCATTTAGTTCTTAATCCTTAACAGCCTACCATAAAAAATGGAAACACAGAGATTATATTTGTCTAACTGGTTGAGCAGCTGTCAGTTCAATGAACTCTGTGCTTCCAACAGGCTACTGGAGGAGCAGGAAACCAAGAGGCATGTCCTTTCTCACCTTAGTGATTCCCAGATCACATCATCGAGGACATACCATTTCAAACAAGAGGCGGACCAGCTTCTCAGACTCGCCCCTGTATTTAGATGTCAGGGTAGAGGAAGACACATTGAAGAACGTTGTTCCGCATTCTGTAGCAACAGCTTTTGCTAGCATTGTTTTGCCAGTGCCAGGAGGACCAACCATCAGCACACCCTGAAAGGTGAAAACAAAGGTGATGAACAACAAATAAAGAAACTTTGCAGCTGGCACTATACACTACATTTTAATATGATCCAAGACCTGTATTTCAATTGTTTAATAACATCATCATCATCAGTGGAAGACAAAGACAAGAATTCTGTTTTCGAGAACTGTGTTGAAGTGTTCTGCTGTTCTTCTTACTGCTCCACTAGAGTCCAAGTCACAAAAGCCAGTAACTGCTGCTGCATCTATCACCTGGGAAGTGGGTAGCAAATTTACAGCCTTGCTCTGAATCAGACAAAGCCTGGACTTAGGCGTTTTCCAGCCCATGAGGGGCTGCAGAGGCAGATGAAGATGGTGAATTCTTCTCTTTGGAACAAAGGCTCCTTCACAAAGAAAGCTTCACAGAAACCAAAGTACTTTGCAGGAAATTGTGTCCCCTCAGTAGAGCATTTTTCTGTAGCAAAACATTTATGTATTTAGAACAAGAGGAAATGGCTTCAATCTGCAATAGGGTAGGTTTAGACTGGACATTAGGAAAAAAATTTTCACAGAAAGAGTAGTTAAGATACTGGAATAGGCTGCACAGGGAGGTGCTTGAGTCACCATCCCTGGATGTGTTTAACGGTCATTTAGATGTGGTGTTGGGGGATATGGTTTAGGGGAGAACTTTGCAGAGTAGGGTTGATGGTTGGACTCGATTGCAAGGGTCTTTTCCAACCTGAATGATTCCATGATTCCATAAGAGAGCACGCACTGAATACAATGGCTTGTCATACTGTTTAATCTCTCCATCTCAGTACCTCTAGGGCCATACTACTGTATCTTAGCAATTCCTGGATGAAACAACATCCTTACCATGCTGTTGGATGGCAGGAGAACACTGCTATTTCTATTTTACAGATAAACAACTGTGGCTCACATGGACTACCATTCAGTCCCATAGAATCCTAATATGAACCTCTGTGATTATTCAGAAAGCTTTAAACTAGAAAACTGAACTATAATTGTTAAGTCCCAGGTTAGCATCTGCATCATAGAATCATTTAGGCTGAAAATGACCTTTAAGATCAGAGTGTCCTTCCAGCTGTGGTCTATCTGAAAGACAGAGTAAGGAGCACGCATCTCTGCAGCTCAGCACATTTACCCATCATTACACAAGCAGATTTTTAGCTAGACACACAGTGCTTTCAGGACCCATGTTAAGACTGTAGCACTGAGACTGGTTAATCACTCTCAACAATATTTCTAAATACAGTTATCTTTACGGATAGTCTTTCCAACCCTTTCAGCAGCAGTGCTGGAGAGGGACAACACATTGTTCCGGGCAGGCACAGCACGAGAATAGGGCACTGTGATTTTAAGCATGGCACTATGAAAATGTAGTGCTCAAGCAGCTTGGGTTTTTATTCCCTCCCAACTGCAAGATCTTATTACATGCTAACAAGAGTTTCCTAAAGTTGTACTGTGTTGCAAGGGTAATCAAATTAGCTAGAAATGGAATTGCACATCATAATGTGCTTTGCAATTAATAACTTACAGAAAATGCCACAGCAATAAAATATCTGTTAAATGCAAGCTACGTAGCAAATGAGATTTCATCTGTTCCTCACAAAAATTTACTTCAAAAAGCACAATGAATGGCATGGAAGAGATCTATAAAAACAAATCAACCGGGAACGCAATTATTCAAAAATGTACTACTCAAAAGCAATAGTCTCTCTGTACTCCATTTTCCATTAACTCTTAATACCTTTATTGCCATTTAACACTGAGCTAATGCAAGCTCAACATACATTCATCGGTAAATTAAGTTAGAAATGTTCACACACCATCCATACAGCTGTAACGGTCCAATATAATTTCTCAGGCTGCCCAGGGTTTCCTAAGACCCAGAGCAGCAAGCATAAAAAGTAAATGGACCCTTTTTCTCCCCATCAACATTCAGACATATACTGTGATTTGAGTTGCTGCATAGTCATACTGATATTAATAATACTGCAAGTACAACCCTGGAGGATTGGGTGAAAATTACTCAGCCTGTGATATGCAGTTCAGAGATGATTTACTGTTCTCTCTGAGTTTCAAATATGTTTATTTAATATTTTAAAATAAGCTGCACCTCAATTCAAATCACATTTGACCTCTGTGTTTGACAAACTGTGTTTACTGCAGGACCTGGTAATACAAGGGACTGATGTAATTTTTTGGCTATTGCTCTGGTCCTCCATTATTCTGGAAGGTCAAATTCTGCCTTCAGTTACACGTGCTGCTCACTGCCAAAACTGAAGCCCATTACTTTGCATCTCCTGTGTAACTACTACAGTACGGTGAGCGTTACCTTGCATGTGATACTGGTGGCATTTTATATGTGTATAACACAGGTGCAAAGCAGGCACACCAGGTGTAAAGCCAGGGGAAAAAAAAGCTCTCTGAGAAAAAAGACAATAGAAGTATCTGTTAGGAAAAAAAAAAAAAAAAAGAACTTGAGTCCTCTGCAAAACACGACGTGCACGGTTGCGAACAGAAACACATAGGATCAAGTTGCTCTTTCTCTCCGCAAACTAGGAGGCTGCCACTTACTCACTAGCTAAAATCCTTGACAAACACAAAGACTTCTTTATTCTTCCTCTAAGGCTCTGTTAATCCAAAGTATTCCAATAAGAAGCTGAAATGCACGGCAGGGAGTAAGTGTTTTGATGAAATCACTGCAGGGTTACTTCTTGTTGTTGTAACAATCACTAGCAGAGCAGTGGGAAGCACAGCGAGCAACCAGGCCTTCTCGGCACAAAGCTGTTCAGAGGAAAAGAAAGAGCAATCCCAGAGACGCTCAGAAACCCGTGGCTGCAACTACACAGGACCTGTGTTGAATCAGGGAAGACAGCTGCCTCCTTCATACAAGGCACCATCCTCTGAATGCAGGCACAAACTGTGAGGGCTGTCTTGGGAATTGTTCTCAGGAGAGCCTCAACATCCAGAAATGGATTTGGCTGCCTTTTCCCTGAATTATTGTCCTGAATGTCTAGGCTCAACAAATGCCTGCTGCTACACTGATTACTGCAAGACACAACCTTCCCTTCAAAACTTCTCATCCTTGTAACACAGTCAGAGGTCAACAGTAGGGAAAATACATGCTGTTTTGTGTGAAAAACAAATTCAGGAGAGTTACAGCTTCACAAATCACCAGGGAAAAGGCTAACAATGAAGATTCTTCATGGACTTGTCAGAAATCAATTTGCATTTCTGACTGAAAAGAGGAAATCATCTTAGAACTTTTATTTCTTGTCTACAACCACGTAGTTTTCAGAGGCAACATGCTCAGTAGAAGATAATCTCAGGCAAAGAGATGGAAACTGTAACTCTTTAAAGATCAGGTTGTTGTTTCTTTATCCATTGCCCCAACACTTGGAGACAAGGCTAGGGACACTCTTCATATTCCCTGCAGTCTGCTGAGATACCTGCCTTAAAGATAGATGGCCACTACATCCTCTAGGCATGTTAATACATGAAAAAAAGCATAATAGCTCTTCACTGCTTTACAAGTTTCTGACAAGTGGACAGACAGGGCCTCCATAGTCTATATTAAGGGTATGGATCAATTGCCAACAGAAAAAGAGAGATTCAGCTGTTCAAAAGACACTAATATCTCACTTTACACTTGTAATGCATTATATCTAGACTGTCTAAGCTGACAGCTTGGTTAACCGTTAAAGTTAACCTCAAGTCCACTAGTGCTGACCATAAGCACTCTAAATCCCAAAGGCCATAGAGCCTGGGACTTGGTTTGGGTTGACTCTAGGTTTGGGCTGCCTGCCTGCAACTCACTAAAACCTCCACGAACATCCCTCAAACAGCAATTTCCCAGCTCCTGCTGTCAGCTCCCACTCTTTATGACTTACTTTCTTTACTGTCTGTAGACACAAGCCCCAGGAATGACAAGTCTTCCACTTATCAGTTCAGGGCTTTGCTTTGTAAGCAAGCAGAGTAACAGAGATCTAGGAATGGCTCAGGCTGGAGAAAGACAGCTCTGAGGGTCAGACCTAAGTATAAGCCAGAGAAGTATAAGGACCAAGCAGGAAAAGATGGGGCAAGTGTTAGTAACACAAGATCTCACACATGCTGCTGAAGCAGCTCACTACAGCACAGAACCCACTCACGCACACAGCATTCCCCACACATGCCACTGCCTGGCAGACTCAGAGTAACAGACAACTTGGAATGGCTTCTTTTCCCCAGTAATCCTTCTCAGTAACCAGAAAGCCTTTGTGTTGTGACTAGTTATTCCCAAAACAAGCGTCAATCCATTCCACAACAAAAGCAAGATACAGAAATGCTCAGCAATCTCCCTCCTCCTCTTCCTTTCTAGCACTGCCCACGTCTCATCCATCAGCTAGGCCAGCTTAGCCCTATATCCTTCCTGTTGTCCCACTTGCAGCTCATTTCCCCACTTTAAACTTCTCCCACTCCAGCAGTAACCATGCCCAGCTGCAAGTAAGTCTAACCGCATCACTCAGATTAGCCCCCTCATCTCCTTGCTTCCTTGCACCACCCAGCCTGCGGTCTGCAGTCTAAGAGATAGTTGGCACATGCAGAACAAAACAGTCCAAGGACTACTTTCCTCCATCAAGTGTTGAAGAGCAGCCACCATAATCCTGAGCAGAGTTGTCTATTAAACATTTCTCTTCTGTCAATACACCCTGTACACTTGCTCACATGTACAGGCTGGCATATAGAAAGTATTATAATGTCAACAAGCTATGACTGGGTAAATGCAAAAGAATTATCATTTACTGTAAAGCCTGCATACAATTCCTCATGTTTCTTTCAGAGCATTTTACAGGAATCATTATGAGAGAATTCTTTGAACAAACTCCTGATCTTTCCCATTCGCCTCTTTAGCCTTCTGCTACAGGCATCCACACACATTACAGCAGCAAAACAACAGCTTGCCATTTACTAAAACAACAACAAATTCCCACCTTCCAAGGTCTTCTAATCCCTCTGAAAAAATCAGGCATCCACATTGGAAGAACAACAGCTTCTCTTAGTAATTTCTTGGCTTCTTCCAAATCCGCTATGTCATCCCTGTGCAAGGTGAAGAAACCTGTGTAAGATTCCCATACAATCTTGGAGTTTTATACAAGGAAATTAGAAAAGCTTTTCACTTAGTACCATCTCTTTTAGCATGCCAGTGTATGCCTTGTGAGAGCGCTCCTATAATCCTGTGACCTAAAATTGAATCCACTTCTGGAAGGCAGGGAAAATATAATTTTCAATTCAAGTTACCCAGAGCTGCTTAATTAAAAATTGTTTTGGACAATGCAAACACCGAAGGGGTATCTTTAAAGTTCTCTGGAGTGTACTTTCATTCCAGCGGTACCTGTAACAGATCTACTGCATGTAACATAAGTTAGCAACAAAAGCTTAATTGTAATCAAATTAATAAACTATTAAAAGCAAAAGACCTTGTTCTCCTTATCTGTAGAAGATTATGATGGCTCCCTGTTTTAAGGATTAGAAGAGGGCTAATTTCCCTCCTTCTCCACACTAGCAAAAACACTTGAATTGATAAAATCCTCATACCAATGAATGCTTGGATTCCTTGATACAATGTCCCTTTCAAGAGCTTCGACCAAGTCTTTGTCGTAACCTGCTCCATCAAATTTTGGGATTTCCCCGTCACCAACTTCCTGGGGTGTTTTCTTTCCCTAGAAGTGAAAGTCATACAGGTTCATAAGGACATATGACATTATTATTTCAATATATCCTTTACTGGCAATATATAGCAATATTAGCTGGTTCACTTTTGCAGAAGCCACAAGAAGCTATCAAGCTTTAACACAGCTATCTTAGCACCATGATGGCCAGCAAAACCAACATGTTCACATCCCACACCCCACAAAGAGTCCCCAGACACCTATGGTTCCTTCCACCACAACAGCACCATGTTTCCTTCATGGCAGCTCACAGTGATGAGACCCTATCAGAGCTCATTAAATATAATGATGGGTGGATGGATTGGTTGGTTTTAAAGCAGCAAATCAGACTCTTGTAACAGTGCTAAACCACTCTTTTAGATAACAGACACGCTTCCTGGCCAGTCAAAAGCACAAATGCAGAAGCAGCCTCACAAAGCAATCTGCATCACAACTTAATGCTGTTTTAGCTGCCAGCTGAAGGCCAGAGGAGCCAAAGCATATTTTAAAGATGCTACACCTGCCACACTACCTGCAAGAGCTAAATGACTGACACCCCATCATCACTGAAAAGGAATACAAAAGCTGTTATACCCATGGTCTTTAATTGAGGAAAACCAGAAGATTCTCTCCCCTTGTTTAATTAAAGCCTTCCTGCCCAGCAAGTTCTCCTTTTCTCAGCTGCAACTTATTTCCCTCTTCTCATTCACAGGCCAGCTCCATGAACAGGTAAAATGCTTTTAAAAGGTGTTATTTATTTAAGAGTTGCACCAAAAAGCCCTAAAGAAGCTTCTCAAACAGCCCAGAGTTTCTGGCTAATACTTCCACAGTACTGTTTAGCTTATTAGAGTGAAAGAACATATTCCCTTTGAAACATCAGGACTCACACTCCTCCTCTCCCACCTCAGAAGGAAACTGCTTCCCCTCCCCACCCAAGGGCAGCTGTGCAGTTTTAGCCATGGAGGCTGAGTAGGGAGCTACTTTAGGACTCTTACTTCAGCTTCTAAACTCTATCAGCAGCAACTTAAAGAATCCCAGCTGGCTGGACCAAACCAGCCCAGACAAAGGCAGGCTGACAGGCAGCTGGAAGCACACAAAGAACCTTGCAGTAGAAGAAGGAAAAGGTACTGACTGCATCCCTCCCAGTTGCCCTTTGCCCAAGAGGCCTGTAAGGGAGCAGTTTATCTTCCCACTACTTTTATATGTTGCTTCCATGCAAGTGAACTCTGTGTTGTTTAGTACTCCCAGAGCAGGCTTTTTTTCCTTTTTTTTTTTTTTCCAATGGAAATGAATGTTGTGTTTAGACAAAAAGGTGGTGTCAAAAATGGAACAATCTGGCGTAAAAAGGAAATGGAAGAAAAAGCCCTGTAGAGTTTGGAAGATGTCAGGAGAGAGAAGCTGGAATCCAAATGCAACCATAAAAGAAGGAGAGGAAAGGGAAAGGAAGATGGATAACTATGAAATGAAAGGTATTTGCTGTCTGTCTGTTGCACACTTCTCTCTGTCTGCAATGGATTTGTTTTCCTAGCGGAAGAATTTTTCTGCACATCTCAAAGCAAATTGGATGCTTTGGTTTTTTTTCTTGGTGAAGCAGAGTTGGGGTAGGCTTTCAGAAGCAGGAGAAGGCAGAGCAGATCACTGCAGCAGCAGCTCAAGCCTGGTACCGAGCCTGGTGGCAGCCCCTCCACTGTGCCTAAAGGATGGCGACTGCGCACATCAGGCACTATGGGAGACACTGGGCCTGGCTCTGATGCCACTCAAAGAGGCAGAAGAAAAATAGAAACTAAAGGGGAAAGACAGGCCTAGTGGCCAGGCAGTGACCAGACCCCGCTGCCTGATCCTGTGAGAATTATTTGTCCTGTCACAGCAGTTTTTCCTGCTCACCAGCAGAGCAAGTGAAAGCTGGGGATGTCCTTTCAGCATCACCTTGGCTATCATTTTAGTGACACGGAATGTTTCATTTCCAGAATTGACCCAAGATTTAAAGTATTTACAGTTTTCACTTGTAATAAGATGATTAATGCTGGTCCCAGACTGCTCCGACATGCAATCCTCAGCCAGCAGGTAAGTGAATAGAGACTAGAAAAAATAATGGAATCCACACAGCAGGAGTAAGCATAATTTTTCCAGTCATAGCCTCATGTCTTCTTGTGGAATCACTTTCCAAAACCAGCTTTAACTAAAGCTGCAGTGATGGCTTCACTCTAAGAGGGTATGCCAACAGGCTGCTGGGTTCCCACCCAGTCCCCTTGCCAATGCTGTCACGTAACCTTCTCCTCAGCCAACCAAGCTCAGACATAAACACATTTCGAAAATTCGCTGGGCTTTCCATCAGGAAGGTTTATCAGACCTCTACCACTCCACTGGAACAAAACCCTAATTTTCAAAATGAATCTATTTCTACTTTTGTGCTGTTTGTGCATTAATTTCATTGATGTGTCCACCACCCTGCTGTACTTGCAGCATGGGTGTTCCCTGCCTTCTCTTTACCAAGCCAAGCAAGTCTCCTCTTGGAACACAAGCAGAACACAACTACCTGTTCACTTTGGCAACCTTTTTTTTTAATCCTTTCTTCTAATATGAACACACCTTTCTTGAGCACAGCTGTTGAAATGCACCCAATACACTTCAGCTGTTGTCTCACCAGGGCCTCCTAATGTTGGTGTGGGTATCTCTTCTCTCTGTTACTTCTTGTTGAGGTAACACCTCAACAAACTGGGCCTAGGATTTAATTTACATTAATTTCCACAGCTACATCATACTGCTGCCTTACACCCAACATTAAACAGATCAATCACATAGGATAACCCTAAGGGCTACAATGACTAGAACTGGGTCCTGAAGACGTCTTGCTTTCCTGCAGACTCTTCCCACCACACACAAATAGTGAACCACAACTAAGAGGTGCACTTTCCATCCCTTGATGCCAAAGCCAAAGGTGGCACCTGCCTGCACTTCACTCTGGCAGCCAGCCCTTTCCATCACCGCCAAGAGAAGGTGATGTGCCAAACGAAAGTTCAGCCTGATCCAATTACTGCTGATACATCTGAGTCTTTCTTCTCCTCTGCTGCTGGAGCTTCCAGCTTCCTGCAGAAATTATTCTTGTTGTCTCCAAGTACACAACTGCTGCTCTGCACCACTGAACATTATCCCATTTTCATGACTCCAGCGCAGAGCTATCCAGTTCAACTCTAGGACAGCCTTATTCTCTTCTTTTGGTGATGGTGCTTCCCAGCTCGGTGCTATCAGAAAATTTAACTAGGGCATGCCTGTTTTTTGTGCCATGGTCATGAATTTAAGTATAAAACAAGAGTCAACTTCTAGTCTGGAGGAAATCCATAAATCATTTATCAGTTGACTGACATTTTTTCTTTCAGTACCACTTGTTAACATTCTCCTTGCTGCCTAATTCCTACCCACCTTACAGTTCTTCTACACAAGTCACTAGATTAACTAATTGCTTCCCTTGTGGCATCCAAGTAGATTAATTTCTTTCTCCAAGAGGTTAACTAGAACTCCAAAGAAAGTGCTAGCAAAGGGAACACCTTTGCTTAAGAAAACATTTCACTTTATTCCACTTGACAGTTAGTCAAAAGTCCTTAGCTTTTCATCCATTCTAAATTTGTTGTAGAACTTTGCACATTGTTTAGATAAAATTAACAACTCTAGTTGCCTGGATCACTTTTCCTTCCCCCTTCTAAATACATGCACAGTCAACAAACTCATCATTCACATGAGACAACAGTAGACCAAATAAGCTTTACTGGAAGTCTCTGCTCCCGACCCTGCAATTTCACCTATCAGTTCTTTCAGCTTCCCCAGATGAAGTGTGCAGCCTTCCAGTCCCAATGCATGGAGGTCCATGCTTCCACTTAAATGCTACTACTTCATCTCACATCTGATGACGCACATCAGAATAATCAAGAAAAAAACATTACATTCTTAAAGTCAAATCTTAGTGGATTTTAATATTCACTTCGTTATATGGCAGCATAGCCCTCAGCTATTTCATATCCTTCACAGTATCTACCATCCTCATCCACGGACAATCTAATGCAATCTAAAAACTGCTCCTAAAAAAGTGTTCTAGTGCTTAGACAGGTATTACGCAATTTCTAAAAGACATACAGGTAGCATTCATGCTGCCTCTTTAAGCTGAACTGTTGAACAGAAACTAAAATTCTTGGCAATGATCCAGCAGGAGGTAACCTGAGAACAAGGGTAATAATTTCCAGTGAAACTAAGGCGGAAGAAGCACTTGAAAGCAGTATTTTAGAAAAAAGAGACATGTAAATATAAGGTTTAGTGGATAAACACCATCCAGTGGGTTGCAGTTCAGAATTATTTTATATAGCACTACATTTTATGGGCATAGTCATGTTAAAACTCTTTATCCTGAGATGGTTACTGTCAGAATGATAATGGTCTGGGGAGGAGAAATGGTGAAAGAAGGCATTTGCCTCAAGTGAGGCAAAACACTTCTAACACATAAATACTATACCTGTATTTATCTTCATAGAAGCAAAGAATGGTTTTGGTTGGAAGGGACCTTAAAGAGTATCACAAATACATTTGCACGTGACATTGTGATGTTATTACAGACAGGACAGCACACAACCTACTACACTGCAACCAACATCTTCAGAAACGGATATGGCATCCAAGTTCATTACCTGTTCTAAGTAGTCATAGCCAAGCACCCAAACCCAAGAACTACAGAGCTGAAACACTTACTATGAGAAAAGAGATACTTGGTTACTCACTTTGAAGCTTCATTTTTGTCCTATTATTTTTAACTAAACATGAAGAGTTACTGAACCTCTTTGATTCAGCATACTAGGCTACAGAGGTGTCTTGTAGCTTTTAGTCCAGAAACTGAAGAACATAAACACTTGCAAACTAAGAAGGAATAAAACTGCAAGAGAAGTTAAACCTGTTTTCATGACTGTGTGTAAAATATTGAAAGTTGCATTAACTTCTTTCACTTCCCACACCTGGCTACTTCCTCTTTCATTCAAAATTTATTCAGAGGAAAATAATGGACCCCTTACAAAAATCATCATGTAACACGTGAGAAGTAGTAACCTGGAGTGATTTTTGCATACATACCCCAGACAAAGAAAGTAAAATAACCATGAAGTAGCTAGACAAAGGGGAAACCAAGAGCGCATGTGTTGGTATTTTTTGAAGAGTATACATACTTTCCTTCTGCCACCTAGTGACCAATCTATTCAGAGAAGTGTAGCGTTTAAAATGTACCATATAAAATGGAACACCTTCATGACTCTTCCTCCATCTGACAGCAGTACTGTGGCTAATCGCATTATTCCCAGAGACAAGTATTGTACAAGTCATGTTGTTGTGGGCTCCTTATAGTAAAGCCCTATAATGCTCATCACTGGAAAGCTTTGACAGCAGAGCTCGCCCTCATTAGAGCAAAGACTTTGAAGGCTGCCTTCCACAAGCGTGACTGGTGAACCTGTCACACACCACAACTCCAATTCCCCATATAGCTAGCAGAGCTGTACATAATTTCACAGATCTTCATGAGGTTTTTATGGCTTGCAGGATGCATACTTATTTTAAATCTTACTGATCCAGGGTAGAGAGATTTCCAAAATTATTAAACTTCATCTGTGCAGTCAGTCACACAGTGGCACTGATGAAAATGTGCCTAGCCCTACCTCCTGATACTAACAGGGATGGCATTACTTCTTTTCCTGTGTTATCAGAAAAGCAATTCATGATGGAAAAAGTGTATAGTTGAGTTCCTTCTGCACTGAGAAGAGGCAACCTGTAATAAAAGGGCCACGAAGGGACTAACCAAATTCATTTGGTAGAAAACTGGCCTAATTTTTTTCTGATTCATTTCTCAAGACTTGTACAATACTGTGTCCCCAAAGGAAGTGGCTTCTTGTATCCCTCTCTGTCAGGAAAAGTAAAGCCACTTGAGTACACTTTCTACTTGTATCATTTATATCACAGATTCCTTGAGTTCCCAGCACTGACTTCACAGTTAAATTTAAAAATGAAGTGTCTCAGAAACAGTAATTTGCACACAGACATTTTTTTCAGCTACAAAACAGTCCTGCCTTTGACATATCTACTTGATAGTGAATCACTGTTTCTCCTTTTTTTCCACTTCAGCACCGCTTCTTTCATGGGTCTTCAGAGGAAAGACTCTCCAAATTAGTCTGATTTATTTCACTGTTTTTATTTTTAAAACAAAGCCTTTCCAAGAAGCATCTTCCCAAACACTACAATAAATATAAAACCCTTTTCATAAACTGAAGAAAATTAAAGTTGCTAAGAGTCTGCTTTTACTGCCTCTCCCTCATAGAATTTTCAAATATATAACTTCAAATAATTTGGCACAGATTTACCTAGCATCAATGCATTTACAAAACTGTCCTGGACTTCCAGGCACACCTAAATTTTATTATGGTATGGCAGGGGCAATGGTACTATGGAACACCATTCATAATGCTTAAAGTCTGGAGAAGGGCACTAGTCTCATTTTTGCACTTCTTACATGGAAATATTAACAAAAGACCTGAATTGGATTCCTTAAAAAAGAAAAAAAAAAAAGAAACAAAACACACAACAGCAAAATAATCCCCCCCAAAAAACAAAACAACAACAAAAAAACCCATCCCAAAAAACAGAACAACAAAAAAAGGGTGGGGGACAAGGAGGAGAGGGGCTTTACACCTGATTGATACTGACAGATTAGTCAAGCCTATGGTCTAACTGAGATGATAAGAAACCCCTAGCAATAGGCCACCATGCTTCCTCCCTATCAAATAATATTCTAAAATCAAGACAGAGCAAACATGACAGAAATTTCCTTAATTTGGTGTTTTTATTACTAAATAGCCCCATAATACCTGCTTTGTCCACGAGGCAGGAGGAAAGCACCAAGTTTTCTTGCATGGGATTATTGTGGCTTTTTGTTATTATCTGCTGCATTATAACTCCTCCCTGCAATGTTCTTTCCCACTTCTTACCTTGTCATCTCTTCCTCTAGCTCTAGATTCCCTTTCACGGCTGCCTGCAGACTTGTCACCCTTGGATACCGCATGTGCTCTGCCCGCGGGCCCACGGGGCTGCAGTCCTGGAGAATCTTTCCTTAAAGGTTTTACTTCTCGGTTGGGACGTTTTATCTGAGGTGGAGCCCTAACAAGAAACAACCACAACAAAAACACGCTAAAAGCAGTGAAAAAAGAGCAACATTAAGAAGAAAAAATTCGAGTATTTCATCAATTCCCTTAGTGCATTACTACTAAAGCTGACAAGCCCCTAAGCCTTATATCTCCTTAGATCTTCCAGAAGGAGTAGGGAAGTGATCGTTCCCCTGTATTCGGCATTGGTGAGGCCACACCTCAAATACTGGGTTCAGTTTTGGGCCCCTCACTACAAGAAAGACATTGAGGAGCTGGACCATGTCCAAAGAAGGGCAACAAAGCTGGTGAAGGGTTAAGAGAACAAGTTTTATGAGGAACAGCTAAGGGACCTGGGGTTGTTTAGCCTGGAGAAAAAAAGACTGAGGCAAGATCTTATCGATTTCTACCTGAAAGGAGGCTGTAGCAAGGTCGGGGGTTGGTCTCTTCTCCCAAGTAACAACTGATAGGACAAGAGGAAATGGCCTTAAGTTGCACCAGGGGAGGTTTAGGTTGGATGTTATGAAAAACTTCTTCACATAAAGGGTTGTCAAGCACTGGAACAGACTGCCCAGGGAAGTGGTGGAGTCACCATACCTAGAAGTATTTAAAAGACACAGTTCTGGGGCCCATGGTTTAGTGATGACCTGGCAGTGCTGGGTTAACAGTTGGACTTGATGATCTTAAAGGTCTCTTCCAACCAGAACAATTCTATGACTCTACCTGCAAATCCAGCAACATATTTCTGTCTCTATCTGACAGTCAAAGTAAGAAAAAAATACAAAAGGAAAAAAGAAGTTTCAACAGTGGAAAAAAAGAAAATTAACAATACTATTAGATCAGTACTTCTAATCCATCTTACAACAAACCAACACGCATGTAACAAAGAGGAAACAATTTAGTAAAAGTCTTCATATCATTTCCTCTAACTCCAAACCAGGAGCTTATATTAGGCTACATTAATAAACACAAGTTCTACACAACCAGATGACATTCCTGTTAAAAATAAATAATTGCTAATAGCTTTGACAGAGCCCAAAACAAAGCAGGGAGAATTTTAAAACAATCCTCCTACCTCTGACTTCATTCCCCTGTGTGAAAATGTCAAAATGTAAAAATCGCCTAGAAAGCAAAAGCAAAAGCCAAATTGCAACCACCTGTACTTGTGTGCATCACCCTCAACATCAAGGAGAACTCAGCAGTGGCATGAGGAGAATGAATTTGGTTTTAAGACAAGGTGTCACAGTCATTTTGCTCTAGGGATTTGGCTTGAAATACAGAACCAAAATAAACAGCCAGCAATGTTGCACAACTTTCATTAGTGTCCCCTATTAAATTTTCCATGGATTCTTGTTTTAAGTAACTCAAAATTTGCTACCTCCAAAACCAGCTTCCTGGAATATAGCTTAAAAAGAGTACATACTTAAATGCAATGCTGGATAAAACCATTACATTTTGCTTTGTACACAATTTCATCACACTTAACAGCACAGAAGAGTGGCTAATTTTCCTTGTTTATTTGCACAACACTTTAATCTTAAAATGCTGATAAACTATTGAGCTGTTACCTCTAAGAAAGATAAAAGAATAAATAGATCTCGCACTTCACATAACATTACCACAAAAATTCTGAAATCATTTCTACCCCTCACAAAAGTAATCATCATTAATATTATTTTACATTCACATTCTTAGGGGCTTTTGAGATGCGAAGATATGTTTGTTTGATAATCATAAAGCACACAAATAAACAACCAAAGAAGCGCTATTTGGGTGAAAATAGGGATTTCAGAAAATGCACAAGCATCTATTTTGAGAAAACCATTAGCTAACTAAAGTTACCTTAAAGGTGGTTACAGAAGAGAAACACTGTATATAAAACAGAACGTGTTTAGCAATAAAACTGGATTAAACACAGGTCATATTATCTGCAGCTAAGGAGTGATTTCCAACCACCATGTCCTTCAAGTACTTACAGTTCCAGCTCCTTACTGACTCTTCAGCCATCGATTAATTCAACAGCTTAAATAAAATGTAATGGAAAAGTTTTCTCCCTGCACATGGTAACTAAAAGCCCACTTACCTCTCCAGCAGACTCTAGTTCCAGGTGCTTAGCTAGTTACTCCTACCAGAATAAAGGAGTGACTTTCTTTAGAACTTCAGCAATAAATCCAACTGTATTTTAATTACTTTATTCCTCAAGGAATTAGATTTATTCTTTACTACAAATGACTAAGGGGTAAATGAAATGTGATTTTTCACGTTACAAATGCATTCAAAAAGGAACACAAAATATGTTTATGTTGGCATAAAAATAGCAATCCAACTTTATTCCACCCACTCTACTTGAGCCTCTCATTACCTGTGTTCAGCTGGAACAGGAGGGGGCCAAACAGCAGGATCTCTAAAAGGCTCATCTTGACAGGATACAGGGATATCTGCAGGTCTGTCCATTTTAAAACTCTCTAAAGTGTTGACAATGCTCTTAACTTGTTCATATTCTTCAACTAATTCTTGTCGGACCTTGAGAAACATATACGTTACTTAAAAAATGTTACAGGTCAAGCTTGCTATTTTTTAAAACCATAGAAAGTACGTCAAAACATACACTACCCTCAAAAGCAGGGAGTCCCAAGCCTTTCCATTCACAAACCCCAGACCTATCAGGCTGCAACAGATCTTTAACAACAGCATAAACAATTGAATCTCTGTTGAGTTCATCTTCCTGCTTGCCAATGTCATGACCAGACATGATTGCTAATGCAGGGATCACTCTTCCGTAACATGTGCTGAGGCTTAGATTTATGTGTGCTTGTTGGCATGTATGCACACATACACACACTTTTATAATAGTAAGGGTGCTGTTGACAGATCTTTAACATATTTGCTACTATTCTGGCATAAAACAATTTCTCTGATTACAGTCTCCAAGGTCCTGGTTATAAAACTGGCTAAATCATTACAATACAACATTACAAAATCAGCTTTGTGAGGGGCACAACATCATCATACAGTCAGAGCAGAAGCCAACTCTTTGGTGGATTGCAAAGATCAGAACATAAAATGGGAACTTTAACACCTTATAGCATAAATTCAAATGATAAGTCAAGTAAGTGAAATACAAATGAGAGGAAATTATCTCTCAGAAAGAAATCAGGTTGCAGAATTATGCAGCTAAATTTAATACTTGGAATTTTCTATTGCCACTTGTCAGGGAATTAGAACTAATGCAATAATTTCAAAATTATTTACTTGATATTTGTTCATTTCAGTTTTCTTCCATGAAGCCTAAGAAAAATAAAATCTGTGTAGAAATGTGGTCTAAGTTTTATGTGACATGGGTTGTTACAAGCTCAGGTTTTGTATGCTAAGTTCACTGGTTCTTAGTACACACCAGCAGCCAAAACCTGCATTGTAAAAAAACTCGTTCCTCAGAAGCATAAGCTTTCAGTGCATTAGCTCAAGATGTGCTAGGATTCACCTGAGTGCACTTGTGCTGCATCTTACCAGTCTTCCACCTATCCCTCAGTGATGTTTTCCATCCTGTGGGATCAACCTCCATGCTTACTTTGGTTTTTACCTGCTCGATGGTCATAACATCCAGATGTCACCTCTACACTCAAGTGTTGCTGCACAGCTAAAACTAATTCTTGCATTGCTGTGCATGCCTGTAAATCAGGATTGGCACGCTGCAGGATTACCTTAGGCCAGTGTGAATCTTGCTGTTACAAGCTCACAGCTGGAGTTACAGAGACATCCTGAACCTTTCCACCCACTGGATGGGCACATGGGCTCTAAAAGCTCTCGTGATGAAATACTGCAGTGAGGATATTTGTGGGCTGCCACCAGGCACACTATCAGGTGAGGCTACAACTAGCATACATTGCAAAGCTGAATCAAAAGCCAGGCTCTGAAGTCAGCTTGTAATACAGCCAGAGAAAGACACCAGATGCCCAGCTGTGCCCATGTCATGCATCCATGTGAAAAAGAACTGGGAAAAATATTGCCTGGGAATGCTGTAACCAGGCTTCACTTTGTGTCAAACAGAGGAAGGCAACTGAGGGCAATACCAACACATCAGTGATGTTGCCTGAAAGCCAGCCTGACTCTCTTTGCTGTCTGTACCCCTAGAAGATTCCGGGTAATCGAGAGGATCAGCAGAATGGAAGTTTGTACATCCAGCCTGCCTGCTTTGGTTATAATTATAGCAACAGCAGATCAGGGAACTACTACTAAACAACATCACATCTTACAACTGTTCTTCCTAATGGTGTTTACTGGGAAAAAGATGTGGCCACTAGACTGAGATCTTCCCATCTCCCTGCGTGCTTGGAAAGGAACCACAATGGGTACATGTAGGGTGCGGTGTCTTGTCAGTACACATTCAGAACCATGCCTCTTCCAGCCTGATTTTCACCTGCTCATCCCATTTCTCTCTCACACTCTCACTTCTGTCAGAACAGCATCTTCCCTCACCCACACCACTCTACATATAGAAAATAGCAGGCAGCAGCCCCCTGCTTTTGGTGGGTCAACCTTCAAGACAGAAAATGCTATCTGACATTACCATTTGCTGGTATATAAAAGACTGCATGATTAAATGGTCAGCACTCAGTAACAAATGTACATTATTTCTTTCTGGAAGCTACAGTTCTCCTAAAATACTACCAGGTACACCCCATAGCAATGTATTGTTCTGCTCTGTAATATTTTCCAGGAATTTTCTCACCACAAGGAACAAATAGGAGACAGCACAACAAAATTATTCTCTGGTTGAACACTTAATACTTGTGTAAGAAGAAGAATATCTATGGCTATTGTCAGCAATATACCAGCAAGGACAGAAGCAAAGTGAAAGGTAAATTCCCAAGGCCTTGCACAGCTCTTGCAAAACTGCATTTACTTCACCAGGAGCTCTACATGCATTGGTACAAAAGGAGCTTTAGGTATGGAAAGAACTTGATCATTTCACAGGGCAAAGTGGCCTTCTTGCTTGTTCCAGATGGGCCAGCCATATCTTTCCAAAGACACAGGACATCCAGCTCAGGCAGGACTGCTCTGGTTAAGACAGTCAATGCTTGACATGGCCCACCCCTGCCCTGCTTTGCTCTCTTTGCTTTCTCATCACACAATCAGCAGACACATCTCCCAGGGCAAGAACTTCCATCTGCGTTACAAATGTGACTGATTACCAACTTGGATCCTTCAAAGTGTCTCACACACATCCCTCCTGTCCAAACACAAATCCAGCCAAACAGCTGCTGTGAGGTACAAAGGAATGACACAGCATAAATCCTCCAGGACACTGCTCTCTATGAGACAGGCGCTTCGTACTCCAGTAGACTGCAGAGAAGTTGGTGGAAAGCAACAGGCTAGCACTGAGGGCCAGAGTGCTGTCATTCAGCTCTCTGGACCAGCAAGGAGGATGGTATCTGAAAATTGAGAGTGAGTGAGCCTTGGAAGCTAAAGACAGACTAACAACTACTGGCCATCTCTTAACCAGACCTGAGCAGACCAAACTCTGAAGTACACATCCTTACCGCTGAGTCAGTACCTGGCAAACCAACCAACAAAATAACCTCAGTGTACTCAAACAACAGGACCACAGAGGAAAACCAGCTGATAAATTCTTAGAGGCCTTAAAGAAATCAAGTTAGACGAAACAGGTGCAGAAAGTTTCTTGCATCTGAGAAATGAATAACCCAGACCAAGAAAGGCTGTGCCTTAATTATTGAGGTTACCGAGCAGCATCTTTGAGACATTAGTGCTACTCTGAAGCAACCTCGGAAGGCTGCAAACAGGAAAGTGACTGGTCTGAACTCACGCACTCTCTTTGCCCCCGTCACACCCTTCCCTTGGGTGTTAGAGCTCCCAGGGGCCTCCAGCTCAGGTTGTAGAGAACCCAGAGGAAACTTTTAGGTTATTCATGTTTAAGCAGTTTCAGGATGATAGCAGATGCCAGAGACTTAAACAATTCAGTACAAGTAGGGGGCACTTAATCATACTAATATTGAATCAATTTTGCACTTAGATTGTACACAAGGGGAAGTTTTCTTGTATTGTTTTTTATAGGAATAACATTGGTACTGTTTTTATGGATGATACCTCTTTAGGATTTGAAGAAACACAGAAATGGCTGATTTCCTGGTTCCCTGATCTGAATTTATCGGTCAAGAGAATACTGATGCTGCTTATAGTAGTCTTATTAGCTTTTGTATGTATATATGTAATTTTTTCAATATCTTTCCAAGTGTACTTAGAGACTTCCAAATCTTCTGAAGTGAGACTTATGAGACCCATAAAAGGCTCAAAGTGTATATCCAACAGATATACTGCAGGCAGTGAGTTTTCCCAATTAGCAAAACAACAGAGTAGAGGTGTTGCCCTGGCCTTGTGAAACATGATCTGATGGTGAGGAGCCAAGAGATAACGAAGTGTTTGCTTTTATCAATGAACTGTAAAAGGCTAACAACTGGGCCTTTGAAGAAGAGCTCAGAAAAGACTGATAAAAAGGAAAGATCCTCCCTAATAGGCACTGAGAACTGGGGAATGCCAAAAGAAGCATGAAGTCATTGAAAATCTGCAGTAACTGGGGGAAAGGTAAAGGTGGCAGAGGGAGATCACAACCACCGACTCATGGACCACCTACCCAAATTATACCACTGCCTCAAAAAAACAAGGGACAGAGCATGCAGAGTGACTTACATAGCAAGTGAGGTTGTTTTAACCAATCATAGGGGTGAACAACAATGCATATGTATTAGAAAACAGAATAATTAAAACTTTGTGTATAAATAGCTGGTGATATGGGATGAGGGTGTGTACATTAGGAGGAGAGATTCCCCCATGCAACCAGTGCTTTAATAAACCGTGGTTGGCTTTCTGAACTATCATTTGGTATGGAGAGTTTTCTTTGTTACAATTTTTGGTAACAGAATTTGGTGACCCAGGTGGAACCAGCTCTCTGGAGACTCGGTGGACCAGAGGAATCATAAGGACACTAAGCAGGCACAAGAGTATTTTCCTAACAATGAGATAGTGTGGGCTGAGTTAGCAGCTCACCACTGCCAAATAGAGAGATCTCACTTCTTCTCACTTTTCCTCTCCAACCACACTCTGTCGCTGCTTTTCTAGATTAAATTCTGGCATCTCAATACAGTAACACAGCTTGGTAAAATGGCAGAAAATTAGCCTAGGAAGGTAAAAATAAAACAAAGGACCCTTTTGCTGGGTTAGCAAGCTGCACTGGCTTGCTACCCTGTGATCAGGTGAATCCCAGGACAAAGAACAGCAGGGTGCAAAGAACAAGAGGGAGAGAAGCTGGTGCAGCTGGAGGGAAGACTGGGTGGGGAAAAGCTTGGCCTTCCTTGGCACAGCAGGATGTTAACTGGGTTCAGCTACCACGTGAAACTGCCTGCTCCCCAGAGCCATGCTCCGGTACACTAACAACATCACCTCCTTCACAGAAGCAGCATCGTGGGCACAGGGTGATGTTGGAAAGCCCAATAAAAAGCCTTTCAGCTCAGGGAGTGGCCCCACAGCTTTGTTTGACATTCCAGCCCTAAGGACTTGGAGTAACCAGGCAGAAAACACATTCTAACATATGGGTATAAAACACAGTAACCAAGAGTTGACTTTGCTCTTAGTGGTGGTTCCAAAAGCCATTTCAGGGACTTCCTCTGTATTTCACAATCTGGCAACCATTGTATCTTTGGCATCACCACCTGTGATTTGCTATGCTAAAGCTTGTACTTCTAGACAACTTCCCATAGCAATAAGCATGGGTAAGTACAAATAATGTGTGTGCATTGGTTTTCTTTATTATATCATGCTGGAACAAAACCAATAAGGTTTCTATAAAAGTGTTTTTCAAACATGAAATTACTGCCTGCAATTAGTGTTTGTTATTCAACAAGCTCCATTTTTAAAAAGTGAAATTAACAATTGCCTAAATCATACTCAAAATGAATGCCTTGTAACGCAGTCTGACCCCTTGGAGTCAAAGTATAGCTCCTGTAATCACAGTTCTTCATGAGCTACCTGCAGAATATTCCTTAATTATGAAGTAATCTACAAAGTGTTAATGAAACAAGCAAGAAGCAAAAACAACATAAGCACAGAATGACTGAAATGTGTTTAATTTTTAAGTAAAAATCGTTCTTTATGCTTTAAGCAAGAATACAGTGTACCCCATCACCTGCTCCGGTGACCATGGTCAGCAAGGGTGCCTTGCTGGCTGCTCCAAGCACTCTGAGAATTGTTGAACTCTTGCCTTAGCTCTGGCTGTGGCTCCTGCACTCTCCAATGTTGTGCAACAGAGAGCACACAGTTATAACATGCAGCAGGTTTTGCTCGACAGCCGCTGGCCTTGTCGTAAGCCAGTACTATCTCCCAGGGGCACGTTCTGCTGTCATTCTCCAGCTGCTGAACTGCCACTGAAGCAGCTCTTTCCTACAAGCCAGCTGTCTAGTAAAAAGACTGCAGCAGCCAAGAAACTCTCTCAGAATCAACACGGGGAATGTCAACACAGGGAAAGTTCACAGTAGCAGTCATGAGAGGAAAACCTACCTTTTATTGTTGTTAAGTAGAAAAGAAGATGAGTTGCTTCTGATTTTGAATCTTTCTAGTCCCAGCCTGCATTTACATGGATGAACATGCCTACATGTCAGCCAAGCCTCAAAGCACAACAAAGAAGAAATAACTTCTTTTTCAAATGAGCTTGGAGGCCTAGGAGTTAGGGTAAGAATGGAGCTACACTCAGCCACCCAAGAGCAAGCTAGGAATTCCCTGGATTCAAGACATGAGCAGGTCAACCTTGATATCCCCAAGCCAAGATCATTATCAGACGATCAATGACAATGAATTTTCCAAAAGGTCAGAGGAATTCTTATGTTGTCACACAACTGCTTTGATGCATCCTTTGCCCTTTCAAAGTTCTGCAAGTTGTGCCAGACTAATGACACATCCCTTTCTCCAAGTCAGTGCTGATTTTGAAGTTCCAGAAGCAGTACTGCATCAAGTGGAACTAAGCCAGTCAGTCGTTCCCAGGAGAGCAGATGATACATGTTCACATTCCTTCTCCTCCTCCTCCTAACTATCAGCACCAAGCACAACAAACCCTTGAAATCAGAGTGCCCAGTTGCAAAGGTAAAGCTGTCTGACTGTGAGACACGAAATACAAGCCACCAAATGCTTGCACAGAACGCCATTCTGTCCAGACCAAGCTGTAGAAATTTGAAAACAATGACACCTAAGCAAAGAGATCAAGAGCGTTTGGGAGTCTGATCCAAAATCCCAAGTACTCCTGGTTCACCTCTGCTCTACATTGCTCAATAAACTGCTGGGAAAATCCTGTGTAGTACACAACGCAACAAAACAGATCCACCTAGCATGACGGACCCATTCAGGATGGAGCACCCATGGAGAAGTGACCAGATAGGGAGAACAATGGTTCATGTAACATGTACGAGTTGGTCAGCTGCAGAGCCAGAGCTGTAACTGTTCTTTGAGATGTCATTATGAACATTCCTATTTTATGAGGGAGCACGTATACAAACACTTGAAATTGAGTTCACTGCCTCAGCAGTACCAGTAGGACAAACACCATTTCTATGCTGTGCACAAACATACAGAAAGGAAGGACATGCTTCATACTGCCAGATTCCCTCAGCACTGGTGTCCCAGGAATCCTTCAGGAGGTTCAAGATTGTGAAGGTGCATGCAGACAACACATCTCAAGGAAGAACTAGTTTAAGTAACAATCTTCTCCTTTAAGCATTTATCTACATGGACATTCACACTGTGGGCTGCTCCAAATAGTAAAAGCTCTACCTACCCAGTGTCTGCCAGAGATTGCTAAACTCCACCTCCAAAAGGTACCTCTCTCTGCTAGAGATTGCTAAACTCCACCTCTCAAAAGTTATTATCTTCCTCAGATTCCTCAGAGGATGAAGAAAGTGAAGAACCCAAAGAACATGTTAGTTCCATATGCCAGAAGAGACAGACTTTCAGGTAAAAATCAACTGCATTCATCCCCTTAGCCATAACCCAAGGGTTGCTCTGCTTCTTGTGCCACTTGCAAGAAGCATACAGGTATGGCAGTCTTTTGCTTCTGCACATCACTGGCACCCAGTGGGTCAGACCTGAGTTTTCCTAAACTTATGTAATGTATATGGCACAACCCTTTCCTAAGAATGATCTAAACCAAATATCTAAATATTATTTTAATATTGTGGATGAGTGTTTCTTGTGATCCAGCTTTTTGGTTTAATTTCTTTCAGAACAGGCTGTCTGTCAGACAGCTGCTGAATGTGACTGACAGTTTGGATGTAGCTGCTGTTGGAGCTGGAAAGCAGTGCTAACATCCAGTTCATGAGACTCCCTCTTAGTCTTACGGAGTGAGAAAGCACAACAATTATTTATCAAGAGTGTGTAAAAAAGCAGGTCTACCTCTACAGGTCTCACCAAACCATTTGGGTGCAGCTATGGAAAAGGTGGTGCTTCCAGGGCTACATTATTTGCTTTCAGGGATATATCATTTTGTTCCCAGTGCTACACATAGTCCCATAAATAAATGAGAAGGCAAACAGCCTGGGGATTAAGCACTTCTCATTTTTTAATCATGCTTCTTATTTGTTGGTGTTTGCTCCTGAGCTGAGACTGGCACCAGTAACAGCAAAGCAATATTCTGACAAAGCTCATCTCTCACTGCTGTGCTGGGAAGTTTCAGAATTAACATGAGTGCACAGCATGACTGATGCTATCCCACCTGCTGCTGATCTTTCTGGGGACAGTTCCTCTAACGCATTTACAGGACACTGTCAGGGGCCAGTCTGTTTTTATCTAAAAGGGCTAATTTCTGAGAAGATGGCAACTTCAGACGGCCCCTTCTGCTAAGGAGCCAGCTGCCTTCCCCGGGAATAATCCTGGAAACAGTGTTAATGTTTTTTTTTCACTTGAGGCTTGTCTCCAATGTACAGCATGCATTCCATGGTGCTCAGGCTTCTCTGAAGCAGTTCAAACAACACAACAACATCACAAGACTTCAAGTAATCTTCGCAAGATTAGACCTGTTAAAAGTTTAATGGACGAATCAATGTCATTGGAGGAAACACTAAATACTAGCAGTAAACGCAATGCAGTGATGTGGCTGCAGAACAAGGAAAGTCTCCTGCTCTACCTTCACCACAGTTACAAATTTGACAACCTGCATGGGCCATGAATACCTTGTATCAGCAAGCCCTGGGGTGGGGAAGAGCATGAATACAAACACTTGAATGTGAGTATCTCCTATATTTTTTTCTTTTTGATGGATTTTCTTTTGTACTAAGAAAAATAGGGTGACAGAATGTAAGGAAAAGTTAAATACTGGAAGCGCTAAATGGGACTTCTTAAATTTAACCTGTGGATTACCTCCTTGGCTTCAGCAGTACTCTGCTTAGCAGGGAGATGCATACATGCAAGACACAGGTAAAGAGTATTACTTGGAATTTTAGAAACTTGATCCAAATTTGCACACTGAAGCCTTATAGTTAACTGCTGCTCAGACAAGCATTGTAGTGATGCTAACCCCTCCACCGACATCTCAGTTTATTGGACGTTAGATGGTCAAAAGACAGAACAGCAAAAGGAAGTCCTCAGCAAAACAGATTTTCCCCAAGTATGTGATCATACACAAACAGACCAGTGATTAGCCAGACATCCTAAGTGAAAACAGCAATAAAAAATATTCAGTTAGAACGAAATAATTCCTTTATAACACCGAACAAAAATTATTTTCCCATAAATAACAAAATATTGTAAAATAAATGCTGTAAACTTAACTGAAATATACATCCTCTACATCTTAAAAGGTTTGGGAAGTACACTGTGTTTTTCAAATATCAAGTAATAGAATAAAGGCAACCTTATTTCACACTACCTGTTGCCATTTGCCCTTAATTGCTGGATCTCTGATTGACTGGCAATGTCTCTGGATTTGCTGGATGACACCCTGGTAATACACCATAGAAGAGTCGTAATTCCCAAGGAGTGCATATTCTCTTCCTTTTTTGGCATTATCGCAAATCTCTGCTAAATTCATCTTCACTCAGAAATCTAAAAGAGAACATCATCATCAGAAAAATGAATTTTACATGCTGTAGAATAATTCAGACTGTGACACTTTAGTTTTGTTTTTTCTCTCATAGCTGAATTGTGACTTTCTGCCTCTTGTTCCCATCCAGTCCCCCTCTTTTTCAGCCATTTAGTTCTGGAGCATCTCTTTACTAGCCTAAGGCTTGAGATCATGAATCATAACTCTTTTATTGTGATAAAAAACACAACTTCTTTTTTGCCTTTGGCATCAGTCCTGTTAAATTAATGCAAGAAAATTAAATGTTCTGCCCACACTGAACCTAACCAGCCAAACTTTAATTTGTAGATCACCACAATATATTAGCAGCCATCAACCCATGAATCACAAATCACACGAGGCATTAAATTGCTTTTTATACTGTTGTATTACATACGTGCCTACATATGCCAACCAGCATCAGGGAAGTCTGCACTTAGCACTTTCAAAAGCCCTCACCCTAATGAGATTACGACACGGTTGAATGACAGCTGTACTACAGACAAAGTTGAGAGCCTCATTCTGTTTAAATATTCTTTCAAAGCCCTCCAACATCCACATGCCAAATTGGATTTTTTCATTAAATCTAACATGTCACTGTGAGACTTATGGCAGAGTTAGTAATCTAAATTTAAGTTTTCTTGAAACAGTTGATTCCCAAAGTACAATCTTTCCCTAGTCTCCAAAATGATTTAAGATTTACAGACTTTACTAACTTCTTATACAAGTAGTAAATCACAGCATGACTTTAAGGCAAACGCATAGTCCAGCTTTTCCCAGTGACCATTCAAGAAATCAATATTAAACCACCACACATTCAGAAGCAGGCTATGCTGTACAGCTAGGTTTGTACCTGAGGTTCAAGATCAAAGCAGTGCCTGCCCCTTTATCCGAATCCCACAAGACCCAAAGCCTAGGTCCTTACCACAGAAAAAGAGCATCAGCTCCTTTCCCTTGTCCTCTGACTCAGGATGGGTGGGGTCTCTGACATTCACCCAGAAATAAACCTCTGGAAATCAAAAGTTTAAAACTATGGTCCATAGCTATTCAATGCAGAGAGTTGCACTGACCAAGGGGGAGAAGGCCTACTCGGGAGGGTTGTCCACTAGCTGCATTGATGGTTTGGCAGGACCAAGATGGTGAAGAATGATCAGCAAAAGGGGGATAGAGCCAGATGGGAGAAAAGCAGGGTGCGGGGCCTGGCGTAGCACACAGTTAGGCTGCAGAGCTGAAGGCAGCCCATGGTCTGGGGATGTGCGCTGTAGGAGCTGGTGGTAGTGGAGAAAAACCAGGACAGGCAGAAACAACACTTAACAACCTAGTGGATTATAAATATTATTTTTAAAGTAGTTTTTCCTAGAACAGACAAGAGAAGATCAAGATGGCATTAAGGGGGATGTATCTTATTCCTTTCTATTCCCTTGTGCTTAGCGAAATTCAAACCCCTGACAATAAGTGAATAGCCATACGACCTTCACTCTGCGCTCCCTGAATGCTGCCTGTAGCAAACACACGCTCTGCCTCCCTGCAGGGCTAAAGTGATGGTCCTACTGCTGCCTGCAGCTGCACACCAGGTCTGCTCCACCACCTCTTCATTCCTGCTCAACTAAGCCATGGAAACCTGCTGCCCTCACAGGCCACACAGCTTCCATGTGGCTGAAGACTTTGATGGCAAGAACGTGCTGCTGCCCTTTGGCTGGCACTCTATTGAGAGCATCAAGATGTGTTGGGGCTTACTTGTCCTCGTGCTGTGCTGCACATTTCAGCTTGCAGATCATTCCCACAGGCTGTTACAAACTTCTGGGCAGGAGCAGAACTAAGGTGGAAAGGATGACAATCCTAATTTTGCCTTCTCTCGGTGTTGAGGACAGGCAGGATACATTGTTGGAGAGCTCTAGCTCTGTGGCAATTAAGATCCTTTAGTTTTAAAATACAAAAGATGTTAACTGATAGGAAAAAGCGATGTCACTCACATCGCACTGGAAATGGATTAAAAGATAGGAACCGAATATAGGTTACAACCCATTCAGATCTGATCAGTCAACTTTTAAATGAACAAAAGACAACCTGGGGCTGAATCCACTGCCCCGTCTTCAAATGCATCCGGGCTAGGATCTGCTACACAACCAGCCTGTCCCCATAAGGACAACAGTCCTCAAATCTCTGGAGGTTTTCCCCACTTGTAGCAAAAAACAGAGAGTAAATAAAACATTTCTAAGAAACTGCTGCATTCAATTCCTAGAAATCCATGAAACAGAACACAGGACTTTAGCAATCTCTTGTATCTGTCACAGCTAGTTCCCACCCTGCAGGCGTGTTTAACTCCCTTTTGCCTTAAGAGGGCTGACACTCACATCCAGCTCCCATTAATCCCAGAAGAGTGCCCTGCTCACTGGAGGAGAAAACCTACTCATCTTCAGTGGAAGCTGGGCCAACGCACAGGCAGGAGGCAAGGCACAGCAGCCACGCAAACATGTGCTCAGTTCAGAAGAGTGGTTAGCACAAGGAGCTGGGAAACAGGAGGCAGGAAAATGTACATGATCTTAAAACCACAGGAGGAAAACAGCAACCAAGAGTCTGGGGGCTTCTGGCTTCATGCTGGTGACACTGAAGTTAAGCAAGAGTCTGATGCCCGGTGTGTCATGCTGGAGAGCTTCTAAACATCAACAGGCATTGAAACAGTGCTAGTGAGGCTGCAGCTTGAGTACTGTGTTTAGTTTTGGGTGCTGACGTATAACGGAGACATTGAGGTGCTGCAGCGGGTCCAGAGAATGACAACCAAGCTGCTGAGGGTTCTGGAGAACATGTCTTATGAGGAGCAGCTGAGGCAACTGGGACTGTTTAGTCTAGAGAAGAAAAGGCTGTGGGTAGACCTTGTTGCTCTCTACAACTACCTGAAAGGAGGGTGTAGAGAGGTGGGTGTTGATTCCTTCTCCCAAGTAACAAGAGATACGATGACAGGAAATGGCCTTAAGTTGTGCCAGGAAATATTTAGATTGGATATCAGAAAAAAATTTCTTTACTGAAAGAGTGGTCAAGCACTGGAACAGGCTGCCTAGGAAAGTGGTGGAGTCACCATCCATGGAGGTGTTAAAAAAATGTGTAGACATAGCACTTCAGGACATGGTTTGGTGGTCATGGTACTGTTAGTGTTGATCTTAGAGTTCTTTTCCAACCCTAATGATTCTATAAATACATTCCAATCTTAATGATTCTATGTATACGTATGTACCTACTGAGCCTTCAATGCCTCCAGACCTAGGCTGACAAAAGCCTCTCAATCTTTCTCTTGGATTTAGGCACTTGAATTTTGACTTATCCCTAGACATCAAACAAGGTAATACAGCTTAAGGTGAATAAAACAACATCCCATATACCTGAGACATGTTTAAACAGCAGCTGTAGACATTGGTCCTAAATCAGTGCTCCCCCTGATCCCCATGCAATTCGTTGAGGTGCTATTGCAAAAAGAGTATTTTAAACTAAAGGCTAAAAATGGTAAAAACGAACTACAAACCTTTAAAGCATACCAGCAATGGTACTGTTAGTTCAGAAAAGCCAAAGCAAGTCAAAACAAATATGTCCAAAATTAAGGAAAAATTAATTTTAGGAAGGAATTCCTTCCTGGTTTGTTTTCTGGACAACTCCAGTCTTCAATGCCAGTGGTGGGGAGAAAAAGATAGTTAGAACTCGGTGGGGGCTATTTCATGTTATTTTTTATTATCTATTCTATGTTATATTACAGAGTTCATACAACATTGCCAGCATCCAAGGAACCAGAAATACAGAAGTCATAAATAGTGCTTTGTAGTTTTTTTGTTGTTGTATGGGGGGTTTGATTAAATATTTGGTTTTCCTACCATATCACAGCCACATCTTTTAAGCAAATACATAATCGGGGACAACCATTGTCGAGAACATTTAGAACAACTTATAGATTACTTGTGACACCAGCTTTTCATTCTATCATTGTGTGGTTCTTTCCTGCACTAGACTGTAAGAGCTCCACTGCATGTCAAGATATCCTTGGAGATTCCTTAGTTCATGGATCGTTGACAAGAAGAGACATTAAAGACACTCATGTAGGCAGAGCTGCCACACATTGGGTCTTAAGCCCACTTGTTAAAAACCCTGCAGCAGCTAGGCTAGAAGGTCACAGGGGATATTAATCACTATTCTTTGGAGCATAAGCTGAGCTGATCCCTATCTGGGGTCAGAAAAGAATTCTTCTTCCAGAACTAAAGCAATGCACAATTGAGCAAGATCCAAAAGACAGTCTCTATTTTAAGATTACAGCATTACACACACACAAACATACCCACACGCAGATTCAGTGACTGTGTGCATGGTGGGCAAAGGGGGACAGCTTGTTTAGCACACTATTCCAAACTTGTGCAGCACCAGCAGGAACACAGCACAACTGCCGCCCTTCAGCCCGTCTCCCACTTAACCTCACCAGTGCTACCAAAAGCAATAAACACCCTACCCTATAGATGGGTTCTGTACCAGGGGTTTTCCTGTTGCTAGATGTTGAAAGTTCAGCTCTGCAAGCATCAAAATGAAAGTAATCTATCTTTACATGTCTCTTTTATGACTGTGTTTTGACACAAGCAGTCACACAACTGTGTCCCATTTTCTCTACTCTTGCACAGGATGATGACACTCATTAAATGAGCAGTTACTCATTTTTCCTTTACTCTCATTGTTTCAGTAGTCACCTTTATTTATCAGTATCAACCTTTATTTAATGCCTGCTAATCAGGCTTTTCTCAAAATTAGTTGTCCGTTCCTCACTGATAGGGCTATAACATAACTGGGTTTTTTTCTGGACATGTGTCTTTCTCTGACCAAAATTTTACACAGGCAGACCAGAAATTTTCCACAGCTCTTCAAGATTGCTGGACATATGGTCTCACGTCATAGCAGCTGTGCAGTACTGCTGACTGGACAGCTGAACATCTGGAAAGGGCCGGACAGGCACAGATGAAGAGTGGTTACTAATTCTGGTTCTCATTTTCTGTAAATCAGCCATGCAACGTGATGTCGGGCATCCCGAAATGCAAAGTAAGAGACCCGACTAACGTCACAAGACAGAGAGCCAGATTGTTAGGCATCATCTTCTGAAATCCAGTCCTGAGATAGGACTATGTTTTCCAGTTCACAAAATAGAGCCAGAGGATGTCCCTCTGCCGCTGCACAACCACAGAACAGGTCAACTGCCACACACAGCAAAGCGAGGAAGCAAATTCCAGTGTTAAGAAAATCTTGATTTTTTGATTTATCCGCTTTTCATATGCACTCATTTCTGTTACCACAGTCTAAGCAATGAACTGATGTTGTTCCTTTCTCAAATTCTTCTTACTGCTTGGAAGCTTTTCCTTACAATTAATCTAAACCTGCCCTTCCTAGTTTAAGGCCATATTTGTTTTGAAAGCCAGCTTTGACCAGTTTTGAGCAACTTCCTCTCCCTCAATTATGTTTTCACTTAAAATAGCATAACAATCCTATTTTCCATTATCTCTTCAAAGTTAAACTTGTTAAAATTGAGACAAATAACAATATGACAATACCTTACCTAGAAAAGCATACTGCAACACTAACTGGAACATTATCAGAGGAAGAAAAAAAAGCACTTTTTTCCCTGCATGACATGCAGTTCCTACTGGAAGCCTACAGAAGTCTGACTGAAATACAGACTGTATTTCTTTTTCATGTGCTTGATGTATTTTATTTGATTTTTATGAGGAAGCTATTATAAAATGCAATTATTCTAAAAGATTTAAAGAAGTCTTGCTCACTTTGTTAGAAAGATTATCCCTTTTATTTTGGACTTGGGTGCAGAACAACTGGTCTTAATTTCTAATAATTAACTGTACGTGTTCAGAAGCAATCACTGATGCTGCAGACAATTATCAGGCATTACGTTTGCATGACAAAAACAACATTTTAACTGATCACTGTCAGATAAAATACAAACAAACAAAAGGCTTGCCAAGCTCCACAGCCAAATCTATCTTTCCCTGTTAACTTGGCTTTAACTTGCAGCTGTTGTCTCATGGACTTGTGTGGAAGCTAGCAATCATTACCTCATAGGATCACTACTCCTGTTAAATATATATATACACATAAATAAGAAGGAGACTCAGTTCCAGCAGATTTGGAGCTCAACTCTATTTAAATGGCTTTCTGGATGAAAGGCAAGAAATGTGCTACGCCAGAGCTCTTTTCTTCTTTCTTTTTGCTGTGTGCATCAGCAGCAACAAGAAAGGAGGTTGTAGAGGTGAGTGTTGGTCTCTTCTCCCAAGTAGCAAGTGATAGGATGACAGGAAATGGCCTCAAGTTGTGCCAGGGGAGGTTTATATTGGATATTAGGAAAAAATTCTTTACTGAAAGAGTGGTCAAGCACTGGAACAGGCTGCTCAGGGAAGTGTTGGAGTCACCATCCCTGGAGGTGTTCAAAAAACACGTAGACGTGGCACTACAGTACATGGTCTAGTGGTCATGGTAGTGTTAGGTTGACAGTTGGACTTGATGATCTTTAAAGGCTTTTCCGAGCTTAAGGATTCTATGATTCTACAAAGAACGTCTATGACCATAATAGCCGTACCGGGTTTGCAGAAGGTAAGGCCACTGGAGTGTTGACTCCCTATTTGACATGTCACTTCAAAGCAGCACACGCACCAGATAAAACACACACACACCATGGTCCAGGAAACCCAGCACCAAGGAATCTTGCAATTCAGTTCACTGTTTTCTGCTAACTGGTTTTTGGCTTCTTTGCACTGAAACTCTGTTTTGAAACAACAGACCTGGAGTTAACAGGGAAACGTGCATGGGAGCAGAAAGGAGAAGCACGCACACAGGCCTCAAACAATTTTTGTCTGGAACCTTCTGAAAGCTAACGAAACAGAGAGTTGAATGTTACTTTAAATGCAAGTGAAAAAAAAATTGCCAAGTGAAGACATTCACAACAAGTTATCACTAAACACAAAGATACAAGAAACCACTGAACAGTTGGTTAGTGTCTTTATGAGAGACAATATACTATTGCACCGAACACAAAGCACCCTGGAGAATCATAGAATGGTTTGGGTTGGAAGGGACCTGTAAAGGTCATCTATTCCAACCCCCCTGCAGTCAGCAAGGACATCTTCAACTAGATCAGGTTGCTCAGAGCCCCATCCAACCTGACCTTGAGTATTTACAGGGATGAGGCATCTACCACCTCTCTGGGAAACCTGTTCCAGTGCCTCACCACCCTCACTGTAAAAAATGTCTTCCTTAAATCTAGTCTAAATCTCCCCTCTTTTAGTTTAAAACCACTACCCCTTGTCTTGTCACAACAGGTCCTGCTAAAATGATTGTCCTTGTCTTTCTTATAGGCCCCGTTTAAGTACTGAAAGGCCGCAATAAAGTCTTCCCGGAACTCTGTCTTCTCCAGGCCAAACAACCACAGTTCTCCCAGCCTGTCTTCCCAAGAGAGGTGTTCCAGCCCTCTGATCATTTTTGTGGCCCTCCTCTGAACCTGTTCCAACAGGTTCATGTCCTTGTGCTGAGGACTCCAGAGGTGGATGCAGTACTCCTGGTGGGGTCTCACCACAGCAGAGTAGAGTGGCAGAATCACCTGCCTCGACCTGCGGGTCATGCTTCTTTTGATGCAGCCCAGGATATGGTTGGTCTTCTGGGCTGCGAGTGCACATCATTGGCTCACATCCAGCTTTTCATCCACCAACAACCCCAAGTCCTACTCCATAAGGCTGCTCTCAATCCCATCATCTCCCAGCCTGTATTGACACTGAGGACTGCCCTGTTCCACATGCAACACCTTGAATTGTCCTTGTTGAACCTTATGAGTTTCACATGGGGCCCACTTCTCAAGCTTGTCCAGATCCCTCTGGATGGCATCCCCTCCCTCAGGACTGTCAACTGCACCACACAGCTTGGTGGCATCTGCAAACTTGCTGAGACTGCACTTGATCCCACTATGTCATTGATGAAGATATTAAACAGCACTGTTCTGGATGCGATGGCCATTTGCAAAGCCTTTGAACTACAATTTTCTGAAGAACTAGAAAGAGAAGAATCAGAGATAGCTGTGCTGTTCCTAAAATTGACTGCAAAATGTATCCTTCTCCAGGGCACCTCATGTACCAGATGCAGGCATATCCATACAGTCACATCACCATTAGTTCCAGGTTATGAGGTGTTCATCATCTAGGCTGATAACAGAAACAAAAGCAGTAGACACGAACACTGTGGTGCACTCTACATAGACACCATACACACACAGTTGAAGCAGCAAGAGACTTGCTAGCTTCCTCTCCAGCTTAGCCCTGCTGGACCCAGACTGACTCCACACATCTCTCTTATCTCCAGCACAGTATCCAAGGCTTCTGGCATTAGCACCACATCAAAACCAAGCCAGTGTTCAGGTGGCACCAGCTCCAAGGTGCTTGCTTGATCCCTCCTCTGACAGGATGCAGGGCTCAGATACCTAAAGGATTCTGCAGAGCCTGCCTGGACCTTAACAAAGTGGCCCAAATCAGTAATCTCTCTAGCCCTTTGTGGAGCCACTTGCTTCTCTCGCACATCACGTGTGTAAGCACTTCTGGAAGAGCAAACATGCCACCAAAGACTCTCAAGATGGGTATGTGCAGAGCCAGCTTGTGTTTAAAGTGTTTATTAGGTCGGGCTCTGTGCCAAGAAAGGCAGTTAAACTGCTCCTGCACCTGGCCCTGGATACAGCACATCCATATTCCCACAGCGCTGCTGCTCATGAGCCCTGCCAGACCATAGTCAGCTCCACAAAGATCCAGTTCTGGTGCTCCTACATTCCTAGCACAGCCAATTGCAACCCAGATAAACTTTCCATGAATAACTGCAGGCGTAATGGACTCACATATGTGTTTGTAACCCTGACTCATATGGTCAGAATTTAGGGCTGAATACTTTTCCACCTTTTGAATTCCCCTCTGAATTCGAAAGAATTCACTTTTTGGGACTACAAATGTGCATTTTTTTAATTAGAGTTTTGCTTTGAAAAAATGTCCTAAAGAATAGTATGCATTCTTTAAAATATACATTCATATGCATATTGCTGTTAGTACTACACACATGAAGTCTTCAGGTTTCTTAGAAGAAGTAGCTTTTTTTTTTTTTTTGGCTTTCCAATTATTTACTCAGAACACCAGATAAAGGCCTATTGTTGTTTCATTGTCTTCCATTTACTTTTCTATCTTAAGATTGTGATTAGTTCAGGGCAGGATCCCTTCCTTCTTCTTCATTACCTGCTTGAAAGCCCAAGCCTCCAAGAGCCAAGCACCCGAGATGCACACTGCAGCACCAATGTTCACTTCTGCAGTCTGGGCAAGTACCAGGAGCTGCAAGAAGCCCAAGTCTGCCTAGGATGTATCTGACATGGGGGTTAGGGGAAAGAAAAATGAAATAAACTTCCCCAAAATCTTCAACTGCAATAAAAATCAAACATCCATTGGAAAGAAACCTATCTCCGTGGTATTTGAAACTCTGTTTATTCCTAATACGTTCAATATTCATACACAAGGTAGTAATGCACTGATGCTTTTAAAGTACAGATTTTCAGGAAGAAAAAAATAACTCCTTCTAATATGCCAATCATAAATATGTCTATTTAAAATATGATATGGAAGAGGAACTGTAATTCTGTAATTTCTTCCCCCCCCCCCCCCCAGGCCTGTTGGGGAATACAAAATAAAGGATAACACTAGAACTGTCATTAGAGAAAAAGGAAAGGGAAAAGAGACAAACGCCAGTACCGACATCATGACAGAAATGTGGGCACAACAGAAATGAAGCAAAATTATTTTTAAAAGTAAGCTGTACACGCACATGCAAAGACCACCTAAGTGCAACAAACTCAACAGAGCCTAAGTGTGGTAGGAGACATGAAACTGCAAATTATAAAATAGGTTGGCTGAGGAAACTTTCCAGGGCCACTAGCTCCTGGCTGTCTTTGCCCAAGCCTCCTCCGCATCCATTCACCCAGCCTCCAGCCTCCCCTGCCTCCTGTGCCGCCCTCCCCTTGCATCTCTCCCCTTTCATCCATCTACCTCTGTCCCCGTGTGCCCCTTGCCTCGCATCCTCTCCTTCCTCAGCCTCCACTAGAATCCTCTGCCACCCAATCCACCACCCCCCAAGGCAGCTCCCCACTGCACCCACAGCCCCGCGTTTCCCCCACGCACCGCCACCGCTGCAGCACGGCCCCCGGCCCGGAGCCGGGCCTGCGCACAGCCCCGCCAGGGCGGCTCCCCCCGCCCCGCCTCCCGCGCCCCTCCACTTAGCCCCGCAGCAGCCCCCGGACCCCGCCAGCGGTAAAGGGCCACCCTCGACCCCCGTCCGCAGCGCCCCGGCCCCACCACCCCCTCAGAGGCGGCTCCGGAGAGACAAGTCCCCTCCGAGCGAACCCCGCCTCGGTCTCGCCCCGCAGGACCCATCTCCCCCCCGTCCGAAGCCGAGCGCACTGGGGCCTGCAGTCCCCACCCGCCGCCTCTCCCCTCGGCGCCCGCCGCCCGGCCCGGGGGCGCGGACTACACTTCCCGGCAGGCTCCGCGGGCAGGGGGCTGCCCTCCCTCCGCCAGCCTCTCCCGCCGCTATCCATCTTTCCCCCCCGACCCCGCTCCTTCCCCGCCGCCGCCGCCGCTTCCCTCAGCGCGGCGGGACGGGTCAGCGGCGGCCGTTGAGCCGTGGTCCGGGCAGCGCCGCGAGGGGCCGCCCCGTAGCCGGGCCCTGCCGTTACCTGGGAGAGCCGCGGGGTGCGTGTCCGCCGACGGGAGGGCGCGGGGCGGGGGGCGC
>JAVSBS010020471.1:0-11037 GCA_033124195.1 Coracias cyanogaster | reverse complement strand
CCTGGTTAAATTGTGACCAGCATTGTTGATGGCTATGGGCAGAAGACTTCAGCTGGAACACCTGGCTGTGAAATGCTCACCAGGGTCTCCAACTGTATCTTGTAATCCTTAACAAAATGACTCAATTTCTGGTCTATGCATGTTGAGAATCAACACTTTCACTACTGACTGCAGCAGACCAGTTAGACCAATGCTGAGCATTTTTGAAAATTCCCACTTTAGCCCGCTGTCCCCTGGATATGAGAAGTATGTGAGACGTGAAATGTTAATAGCAGTGAGCTTTTTTTATAGATTTTGCACATTTTAGTGAATAAACCTCTTGATAAAAATCTGTGCTGAAGTATGAAACATACACGTGGTACGGCATCGAATGTGAGAGGGGCGACTTCTGAAAATGAGTTAAGATGTGTTAGTGATGTTGAGGTTTTGGCTTCGTAACGGGTGGAGATTATCTGAAAGCTTTTCTGTTCCCAAACTGTGCTTCCTGTTGGCATCTGTGTGAATATGATGTGTGGCCATTCTTTAAAATATTACTTAATGCCGTTTTCTGAAGACAGATTTGTCTTCTGGTGGTTTGTCTTTTAACATCTATCAGTTGTCTCTGCTGCGCAGCCTGTCTCCTGTTCCATGAAGGATGGATTCTCATCCGAGAAGATAATTTACAAGACGGTGATTTGTTTTTGAAGAGGGGAAAGGCAGTTTATTCAGAAACGTCTGTTTCTTTCTTATTCACCTTTGCTGAAATCTGGCAGCTCTTCAAAGCTGTTGCTCTGTTTCACAGTGAGTCTCAATTTCATTCATCAAATCTCAGCTTTCCTTCCACCATAGTGGCAAGGAAGTTGGAATTTATCAGGAAATACAACGCAGACCCAGTATTCTTTACATTCCCAGTATGCCTCTACTGCTAGTGAATGGTAACAGTTGCTCCTAATGATGTTAAGTCTGCAAACACAGGCTGCAGTGATCACTTCACGTGGCTGTGAAGCTTATGTTGTGAGACAAAATTCCTACAATTTGTAATCTAGTTGCTGGGGAAAGGGGGAAAAGGGAGACCAACATGATAACTTTGTGTTTTTTTACTGTTTTCCCCTTGATGCTACAAACTACAAATTTAAAAATCCAGTATTTGATGTGCGGCTTTTATCATTAAGAAGTAAAAAAAAAAATGCCATAATGCCTCCGTACAGCCTGCAGAACAACCAAGGCATCACTGGACAGATTCCTAGGCACCACCACCAGCGATGTACCTTAATTAATAGGTTAATTACCTGCAGTATCAATAGTCACAGACTGTCAGGCTAAAGAGAATCAGCAGGCAGTGAACTGACTAAGATTCAGGAGACCTCAGTTCTCTTCCTAGTGATAGAAGTGTCCTTTTACTTCCCTTTGTACCCCAGTTGTCCCACTTTGGAAAAGGGGATGATCATGCTGACTCCCACTTGTAAGTCTCTGCAAGACCTTCAAGTACAAGTACTAAGAGTTGGGCGCTGCTATTGTTTGGGGCTAAATACTAGGTTAATGCCAATAGAAATCTCAAATATCTGGAATCCCAGGGCTCAATCTTGCCTTAAAGACAGTGGCAAAATTCCTACTGGTTTTGGTGGTACAGGCTCACGTGTTTAAGTGATGTAGCAACAGGGATGCTGACTACTCTGGTCAGAAGATTTGGAGCAAAGAGGGATTTTTTTTTACTTATATAAGTCTTGTTAGGAAGACAATGAGGTGAGGGTATTCCCCCAGATAAAAAAGAAATGGCTGCGTCATAGATGGTCCACTTCACGAGCTTAGAATTTCATCACTGCAGAGATACTGACGTCAAGTAAAATGGAGGATAACAAAAAGTTACGCATATCGCCTTAAGAAGCGCATATTTTAGCACTGAAACTGGATAATGTTTTGCAATTAAAATAAAATAAAGGCAAGCGTGACGTTCTGTTTAAGCAGATTGTCTGTATGAAGGCTTTATTGTAGCTGCAGATTTAGGGCATATGAAAAGGTTTTCTGTGCTCAGTTGCAGGATGAAAAACATTGCATCATCAGGCATTCTTGTTCTCTAACACTTCTTTGCCAGTATGCCTTCGACAATGAACGCTTGCAATTTTATTTTCTGGTGTAAAGTCATGTTTTCTCAGGTCATTATCATTCCAATTTTTAAACATCCTCTTAAAACAGGACAGAACTACAAAAGTAATAGTAAAGCTTTGTGCCTGCTCTGTGGCATGTGCTCGGCACAAGCCATCAGCTGCTGCACCTGCTTCACACTGGGAGTAAAGCTATTTGCAAGTTGCTTTCAATTACGTCCCTTGTTCCCAGCTCTGCCCAGTTTCCAGAGCAGCTCTGATGGGCACAGGTCTCTGTTCAACCACTTCCCTGTAACTTTTCTTTGTTTGTGTGCTACAAACTGCACTGGCTGGGAGGGGTCTTAGAAGAACAGCATCCTTTGGCTGTTCCCGGGCCCTCGCCTGCTCCAGCACTCCCTCTGCGGTGTTCCACAAAACACGCTCTAAATTGCGGAAACTAATTATTTAGCGGCGCTCATTGAACTGCTCTAATGTATCATTTATCCCTGGAAGATCTATAGCCCCAAAGTCATAGAACTCTTCTTGTATTTGGCCTCCCTGTTCCTCTCCAAATGGAGAAAGAATGGCCAAAGACCTATATAGGTCACACCAAGATTTTCAACAATGCATAATCAGGTTAAGACACAGGTTTTGCGTTAAAGTCCCAAAACTTCAGTGCTAAGTGAAGTATTCAGCTCATATAGACATTTCTGACAAGCCCAGTACCAAATCTATTACCCAATAGTTTCCTGATGAATTCCTGCAGTGCCTTGTCCACAGTTCTTACTAAATCCTAGCAGGAATATAATAATCACATTCAACTACAGAGAAAAGCTCTGACCTTGTAAAAGTCAATTGGTGCTGAAGAGAGAGGGATTTTTTACCGCCTTGGTCAGGACGATAGAGATACTGGTCAGGATATCAATGTACAGATTCGTTCCCAAAGCAGGTAGGTCACCGTAGCGGTGGTGTGCAGTGAATCTCCTCCCTTGCTCTGCCACCACCTCCTCCCTGTTGCTGCAGGATGGCTGTTGTACAGCCAAACTTGGCAATTTGGGAAAGCCTGGGCCAACCACTACATTCCTTAGTACCCTCAACTGCCTTGGCTTCCTGCTTTTTTCTGAGATGCTCAATGACCTATCTACCCGTAGTTTATGTGCTTGTAAAACTAAGCAAGTCCTTCAGCCCGTTCAGGATTAGGCTGAAAGAGCAGTACCATAAAACATTCACGATATGCAGCATTGTCCAATTACTAATTCCATTATTCCCCATCAATTTTGCGTTCTCTAACTGGACTTACGCAGCCCTTTCTTACATTTTCCATTTCCTATACAGTATTCATGCGTGTAGACTCTGTAAACATTCACATCCACTTCATGTGGGTATACTAAACAGTGAATACATTTCTTTAGTCAGCCATGGAATGAACGCCTTTCAAATAAATCAAAATACCAAACAAACAAACAAGCTGGGGAACCATGGAATAAACTCCATTCACTCTGCCCCTCTGACCTCCTCCCTTGCTCTCTGCTCCTCTGTGTACATCCCAAGCCCCTGCGTCCAGCCCTGACAGCCACCGGGTTTTGAAAAAGAAAAGGAACTGCCCCAAAAGTTCTCCTGCTCCTCTTTGTTTGCCGGAAAAGGCAGCCAGCACGAGAGTCAGGGAAGATGCAAGATCACCGCAAGCCCAAAATACCTCAGTAAATTTAAGAACACTGAATGGATTCTATAAGTTCTGGTTCAGATGCTCACACAGGCTAGGAAGAACCCTAAGGACCTAAAAATTATGTTTGTGAATAAATCCTTGAAAAATCAAGGCCACTCTCTCTGTAGCAGTGGAAATTCCAAGTTGCACAATTGAATGTGACATTCATTTCTGCAGCTGGTGGGAAAATAGTTCGCTTACAAAACAAATTTAATAAAAAGTAGACTGTTTTGCATCTATTTTTTTCCCTAAGCAACTTCTTAAAATGTCAGACATTAATATTAAGGAACTTTGATAGATTAAAAAATACACCACTGTAATAATATGTAAATATTATTTTTGCCTTCCTTCTATTCGTTTACAATATTGGACATGTTCTGATAAAACAAGCTGAATTTACCAGGGCCCAAACTGTGGAAAAGCATTCCTACAATCCCTCCAAATGAATACAGAAATATATGATAAAATAAAGGTTTCTTTCCGTTCATCTGAAGTGATTTCACTGCTAGCCTGACTGAATGCCATCTGCACCACATCGCTATGCATATCCAGGCAGCCGTACACATATTTTACATGTTTGCTGTCGCTAGAAATAATGAATTCTAATTTCATTAGAAACACAAAATTCCTCTACACTGGATCATGGCTTCTATTTGAAATATTTCTCCTGTATTTAACAAGCCTTGTAGGGTCTGGGATTGAAAAATCCCCACTATATATAGAAGCTCGAGGGTAGCTCCCATGCGCCAGGTAAGTTAGGCCATAAAATTTGGGCAAAATAGCAATGGGGCCCTGCGCTGGTTTGCCGAGCGCTGGTGGACCTGACTGCTATCGCTGCAACGAGCTGGAGCTGTGTCTACAGACTCGCTACGAGGATTGGTTGCTCTTGCCACTAACTCCAAAGCAATAACAAAAAGCAGGAATTGAAGACTTCATGGATGTGTTTGGTCCTATGGCTCATGGGAAGTTGTCGTGGTGCATTAAGCGGTTTGATTTATCCGTTCTGCAGGTGAATGATGTGCACAACCTACCACCATCGCAAACAGATGCGGCTGATGTTATGCTGCGTTGTCAGTCCCAACACGTTGGGTATCAGCTATTGCAGGAGTTCCTTTAGGGTCTAAAGTCCATCTCTTTGGCTTTGATCTGCTCTGTGGCTTTCCCAAAACCCCATGTGGAAAGGAGGCTCCTGAGTTGCCACATGGTGATCATTTAAACACTTGTAAGCAAGGCAGGAGATGAGCAGAAGAACTTTCCCCATGGTGTTCAGAGAAGCAGTATTTTCCAGCGTTCTCCAAGAGGGGACATTGCTCCTGGCAAGCCCTTCATTAGCACTGCTACTGACAAATGGGTTTGTAATACCACTGCTTTGGTATAAATGATGTAATAAAAGCAGGAAAGACTAAATAACCCAGCCAAGTGAGGTTTTGGAGCTTTTCTCTTACTACAGTACTTCACATCCTAAAAGCAGAAGAAACCTCAGCATCCGATCCCATCTTAAGGGGGAAAATGCAACCCAAATTATCTGTGAGGAAGTGAAGCTCTGTCTCACTCAGCATGGGCATCTGGAAGTTGGCACCTGCAGCTTGGAAGGCTTCGGTCACTGTGCTGGGCTTGCAAAGCCAACACAAGGCAAGGCTTTCAGACCAGCCACTGGGGTTCAGGGGGAAGAGCATCTCTAGTTTCTCCCCAGTGTATTGAAACTTGAGTTGAAGGTCGTATCTGCGCCCACCTTAGGGCCTTCACTAGAAATCCAAGTCCAGCAATATCGAAGTGACCTGTCACATCACCGCCCAAGCTCAAAGTCAGGACCAAAACGGTATCATATTCCCCATTCCCCTTCCAGCAGCACATCGCTCCATGTTCCTCCTGGACCCACGGCATTTCCAGAGAAGCAAAATCCTCTTCTTCCAAAGCCCAGGGCAAAATTCCATGGGAGCAAGCTAGACCCAGAGCCCTGTTTGTATCTCTTCCTCTAAGGCTACATCTCTACTAGTAAATTAAGTGCTCCTGGGAACGTTCCTGGGCCCAGAGGCCAGCTGGCACAGAAAAGCCTGCTTCACTACTAGCTTCCGCACCAGGGTGGCTGAATGCAAACTGCTGCTTGGGGATGGTCCCAGGAATGTTAGAACAAACCACGGCTAGAAACTCTTTGGGAGAGAGCTTCTTGGCCTGGCCTGAAAGCATACTGGAGCTGTCCTGACAGTACAACCAGTCGCTGGCTTTTGGCTGGGCCCAAAAGTGTTCCCAGGCACTGCTTTATTTACCAGTGCAGGCGTAGCCCAAGGCCATGCCTACCTCTGCCTGTCCGGGTACCACGGGGAGGACACAAGACCCAGATGAACACTTTCATCACTGGAGTCAGCTGATCATCATTTCATACACTTGTTGCACACACCTTTTATCTGTACTAAAGCTGTTGATAAGAGAGCATTTAAAGCAGCCTAGAGGGGAAACCACTTGAAAGCGGAGCTGCAGTGATGCAGAGAGCAGCTCTGGGGCAGGCCCGGACTAAGATGGGTGGGATCCCAGGGTACTGCTGAGCTGTGGTGAGGCGAGAGGACTCCCGAGGACTCCTGCAGGTCTATGACCCGAGCTCAGCCATTCTCACAAAGGTGCTGAAGAATATTTGCCACAAACTGTGCAAAGGCTTGCCAGAATCTGTGGTGCCCTGCACTGGACTCTAAAGGCATTTACCACACAGTAGTTTTACACTGCATTTTGCTCCACAAGCTGGTCCAAACTGGCACACGACTTGTGACTGGCATCTTTACCAGGGTCTCACACTATGGCCGTAAACCCTGTTCTGGTTGCAGGGAGCAGGGCAGCAGATCGCCTTTTCCTCCCACATCCCCACTGTGGGTTAGCGCCTCTTCCTCTTCACGTGCGCAACCGGTCCCTAAACTTGCAGCGTCTCCCCATATGCTCCAAGCTAGGATAAAACTTCTCCGCACATTTAAGCTAACTCGAGCTATTTTCCCTGGGCCAGGTTAGGAAGCAGCTGTACATGCTGTTCCGCTGGCAGGGCGAAGGGGAGAGGAGCAGGGATGAGCAGCTGGCTTGGCAGAAAGCGCTGATGCCAGATGGGGATGTGTGACCAACACCTCTTTGGGCAGGTTTTTATCTCACTTTTTTTTTTTTTTTTCACAACAGCCCCATGATGGGAGCGAGTATGTTTTTATCCCGTTCACCAGACAAACACGTGGTCCCAGAACCCTCCCCAGGAGCAATCTCTCCACTAGAGACAATTATTCAGTCAAACCTCATTCAAGCCTTATTCCTTCACTATCAAGCCATAAACTGGGCAGAAGATATCAGCGATCTCTACTTTAGCACCACCTGTGTCCGAGCATTGTGTGCAACCAAGGCAGGGGCACTTCCCCCATATATGCTCCAGCCCAGGAACACCTTATTTGGGTTCAGGCTTGCATGTCCAGTGGCCAATCTTTCCCAGAGATGAAGGACTCTTCCCTCCTCTCTCCATCTGCCCTCCATTCAGCACAGGAACATTCTGAAGCCAACCCATCTGCCAAGAACACAGTCCCAAACAACTCAGCTGATCAAAGCACAGGCTGCCACCGTCCCTCCCTTTGGGTATCTCCTTCCCAGCCCCAGCTACCCAGCCCTGCTCCATCTCTTCTGCCAAAACCAAGTGCTCCTGCAGTAAACAGGTTCAAAGAGCTGGTTTGCCTGAAAATTAATCCTTTCTTTGAGCATATGCACAGCACTTTGTTTAGTGGGGTCCTGATCTCAGTTGGAACTTCTACATTACAAATACATTGTCTCCCTTTATATTTAAATGAAATGTAAATTCATTTAATAATTACATCTCAGCTAAAATCTTTAACTTGTATACCAGGATTCAAACATCTGTAGGAGCCACGTTCCCCTCCCTGCCATGGCTGGAGATGCAGTAGCTAACTTCTCAGCTAACGTTGTTTTGTTCAAAATCAAATGAGGTTCATATTAAGCCTACAAAAGGAACTCATGATTGATGATCTGGCCTGCCCAACTACAATTCCTCTAGTAACAAAAATATTTTGTAAGTTCATTTATTATTGAGATCAAGCAATGAGTCTGGAGCTACATGAAATGGTTCCAATTAGATTCAAGTGATTGCCATTTTGAGTGAACATAAGCTTTTCTGGATAAAAAAAAAAAAAAAGGGTAATAAAAGCTCAAGTAAGCTCACATCTGAGATTTAAGCCTTCAAAGCTTCTTTTCCCCCTTTTTTTTTTTTCCCCTCTTTTTAATTTTTTTTATTAGCAAGAGAGAGACACACACAAGGGAGGACAGGGGGAGGAAGAACAAGTACGTATGAAAAAAGAGGAGTGATTTTCCCAAGCTGACTTCTCTTCCTGGGTGACCCAGTCACCCTGGGAACGCTGCCCGTGTGATCTGCACCAACTGGATCAGCAACAGTGCGAGAGCAAAGAGCTTCCACAGCATCATTAAAGTAAGTGGCAAAAGGGGGAAATGCCAGCAAGGTACAAGTTTAATAATCTCACTGAAATCTTCCTGCAGACAAGGGAAAAGTGTCTTGTCCTGCAGCAGCAAAGGTTGGAGCATGTAGTAAATGACAGTTTCAGTGTGCACCAGCTGGATCCCTACAGCAGCTGAATTAGTCAACCAGAGAGAAAAATATTTCTTACGCTGATGAAGGCACTTCCTCGGAGCTACTGAGACCCACTCCAGAGCAGAAGGTTCTCCGGTGCCCCTTAATACCGAGATTTAGGATCCCAACTCGGAGGTGAATCCCAGGCCCACACACACTTTTCAGGCTGCGCTATGTGTTGAAGCGCGGCTTGAGACAATTTTCCAACCAGTGATGGTGGCAGGAGGCTGAAACCACTGCCCACCTTCCATGCATTGAAGAACACCTTCTGTCCATGGGTATACGGATGCAAAAGGAAAAGGATGAGATAAGATAATAACCCCACACTCCAGGAGTGTTTCAAACAAGTGTTTCATAGAGCGCAGTGTCATCATCCACTATATTACCAGTCTCTCACTACAAACATCTACCTTCAACAAGGTATTTCCCTGGACGACCAAGAGTGATCAAGGAGTTATTAGTGAGGGAAAGAAGATGAATTGATTCTGATTCTAATACATTTGTTTCTTTTTTTTATTGCCTAGATGTCATCATCAGATACTCAATTTCCTGTGCCCACCTGAAGGTCTACAAAAGTTCTCTACTGCCTCTGCAAGTGGTTTAATCTCTAGAATGCAATTTGCTAATAATTACAATCAGATCAGAAATACAGATTCACATTTTTATATAGTTTCTTTCAGGTCTGAATATGTATCTGTATAACACAGAATACTTTTTACTTTAGCTCAGCTTTGGTCTGCAACTTTTTAGCATTCCTGGTTTAAGTCTTGAAGAGGAATGTGAAGGCTAAATCCAGTGAGCTTGAACAGTTCAGCTGACACCGTCAAGACTCAAAGCAGCTGAAGACCCAGCCCATCCTAAAAACAGGTGTTACAGTATTTTGGCATTTCTGTCATTAGACCCACACTAATCATGGAAAAAATCCCTGTATCTTCTCCTTAAAGACAGTCTCCCATGATTCCCACAGGCATTCTAGCTTCAGATTTTGTTCTAAGCTTCCAAATATTTCCCATTAACAACAGTTCAAGAACAGGATATTTAACAGGCAGGAGATGTCAATATTTGGTTTTGATGAGAAACAACTGCCTCCTTTCTCTTGCTTTTAAAAGATTGGCTTTCCCCCCAAGCAGTTCTCCCAGGAAAGCAGAGGAGCACCTGAGTGCCAAGGCAAGCAAGTGCAGCCACCCAAAGCACTGCTCTGGACACTTCCAACCACAGCCTTGTCTTCCTCAGACAGCTGCTTCCCGAGGCTGTGGGAATGAACTTGGGAGTGGCATCACACAAGGTTCTAGCCTCTGCCAGAAACATGGTGCTACATGTCAATCTAGTCTGGGTCATGGCTTGTTCTATAGAGCCTTCTGGTGAACATGCACAGAAGTAGCTGCAAGGCTTAGGCCCCGATCAGATTAACTCCTGATCTGGCACTGGAAACCAAAACCAACAGTTCACAGCTCCCGTTGTTTGATTTCCCTCTGCTGTGCGAGACTGGGGCTCCATGCCCTCTGTGTTCTGCTACGTGCAAACAGGAGCTGCAGTTCCACAAGACCAGAGCTGCTAAAACCCCTCTAAATGAAATATAACTTCTTTACCACCTGCTAAGGACTCAGCTAGTGCCCTCCAGGGGTTCATAAACCCTATAATTCTAAGGCTACGAGCAGCCCCAAGGGGTCTGGTGTATGGGACCACTCTCTAAACGTCACCTTTCACTATAAAAACTCATAACCTCCTTCAGTGAATCTTTCCCAAAACTTGGGAGTGCCGAATTCACACTGTCCTGCAGTAAGCTCTAGATTACCTACAGTAACATACAGACCTCCTCTGAGACAGGCTGATCAGGATCGACCCACAAATTTCACACAGGTCTGATGACCCTCTTTTTTTTTTTAAGTTAAAAAAAAAAAAAGAAAAAAAGAAGAAACTCACACGTTTTCTGCTCAAAAGAAGTCAGTACCCTAGAGGGTGTGTGGGAATGGAAAGCTCCTTACCCCTGGTTAGTGGGAACTGAGGCACAGGGAGGTTGAAGTCATGCTCTCCCACCATGGTCCAGGATGGCTGTTTTCTGCTCGGGGATTAATGTCCTTTTGTTCTCCCTGTTTTACCCAGGTGAAAACGAAGCTCTAAATGCAGCTGGCTGACTGCTTCACCAAACTTAAAGTCAATTGACTGTGCTGGGGAGTCTCAGGTGTTTTCTTTCCTCATAAATTATCTTCATTAGCTATGTAAATAGAACCCTAATGAGATACTAATTGGTTGTTAAGATTTCAATCTCAAATAACAAGAAGAGTTTTGCAGTAATGCATGGATTTGTTTTTGCCAACGTGAAAGCACGTGCCATCAATCTGCCAATAACACCCTGCTCCTGCCCTCGCTCCTGCCGCTGCTGTGTACTGTACACATGCTTCTCAAGCACCTTGGGGAGGTAGTGGAGATGATCAGGATGTGATCAATACCTGCAGCCTTACCCTCAAGGTAGGGTGGCTGCTCCAACAGTATATGTGAGGCTACACCCTTAGATGAGGTCATAGAATCATAGAATGCCAGGTTGGAAGGGACCTCAGGGATCATCTGGTCCAACCTTTCAAGGAAAAAAAAAAAAAAATATATATATATATATGGTTTATGGGAGATGGCCCCGCACCCTGCCAAGCTGAGTCTTA
>JAVSBS010020470.1:0-11402 GCA_033124195.1 Coracias cyanogaster | reverse complement strand
GAGAGATGCTAGGAGAAAGGTTGGACTTGATGACCCTGGAGGTCCTTTCCAACCATAATGACTCTGTGATTCTGTGACAGACAGCTGGTTATCAACAAGCCAGAAAGCAATACAGCTTTTGCCTGTGGAGCCAACCATTCAGCTTACTGTGCACACAGCAGAGCCACACACAGCAGCAAATGGCAATGTCAGTATCAATTATTTACTAATTATTATATGTGTATTATTATTAATAGACCTCACTTTGACACTTTGAGGGATTCTGCCTGCAAAGACTGATGCAGTTCCAAGGTGAAGTGCTCCTGGGCTCCATTCAGGATGCATATCCATTATCCTCTTGTCTTTTTGAGCGGTGGTAAGAGGTATTTACAGGAGCAATAGGACTGACAGGAGAAAATATCCTTCTTAAGGAGACATTAGTCTGCTTTTTTGCTGTACAAAAAAACCTGCCAAGTTTAAGGGCAAGCATAAGAAGATTGAGCCAGTCAGTAGCTCAGCCTCAAAGTATTTATACCATACCGAGAAAAAGTCAGACTCAAGATGTTGTTGGGAGATGAGGCTGGTAACATACATCGCCCTTTCTATGTCTGCTGTATTCATACCTCAAGAATGAGAGACCTTGGGTCTGTGCTAAGATACGGAGAGCAAGATACCCACTTCTTGCAATCTCTAGAGCTTGGGATAAAATACTCTTTTTACTTCAGGCTTGAGAGTTCACAATATAGATGGTCTTAAGAAGGTAGAAATATCCACGATGCCAGTAAATGCTATTACTTTATTACTAACTAGATTCATATGCATTTCAAATGGAATGTGAAATACCATATTTTAAAATAAATTAGTGAAATTATTATATTTCTGCTTGAAATAACTGATCACTTGTTCTTGTTGCATCCTAATAGGATACCATCAGATCTGTAATTATGACAGTGTAAACTGAGTAGCTCTAATAGCTGTCTTTTCACCCAGCCATTCTTACTGATGGAAATGAAGACAAACACAGCACGTTACAGTGCTTTTCAGATCACTAGACCAACCTAATCTAATTTATGCTGGCAACCTTTAATTTTAACTAGGTCAATTCACTCTGTGAAACCACAGAGAAAACTATCCTGACAATGCAAAATTATAAAGTATTGGAAACAATACGAGTCTGAAATTGCGTGTAGGAGAATGAAGGTAGCCACAATGGAAAATATTGTGTGAAGCTGCCACAGGAGAAAGAAACTCACTTTAGAAAAAAAATGTCATTTACTCACTTTGGGTGAAATCCAGAAAGCTATTGAAGTCAGCGGGGGATCTTTTTGTCTTGGATTCAGCGGGCTTTGGCTTGGAGCCATTCTTTCTCTCAGTTCAGAGAATCAATCTGGTTCTTTGACTCTTAAGACTGAATTGAACAAGTAATACTTATCTTGATAATGTGGAAACCCTGCTTGACTAATTTGAGGAAGTTTTGAACGACTGCGTGCAGGCCACCATTGTTGCTGGTGTTGCTGAGCTTTATTGAGTCGGGATCCCAAGAACTCGTCTTGCCTGTCTGGTACCCCAGATCTTTGAGAAGCACGGCACATAGAGAGGTAAGGTACCAGGTGATGCTGCTTTCAGAGACCTTCTAGGGCTAATACGCAGTTTAATATTCCTAACTTACAGATTTCAATTAAATCAAATGTCAGTGGAATCATATTATTTTCTGCTGCTTGGATTTTAATGAAGTTTTACACTGATCCTTCACTTCAATGAAATAATTATATAATATGTGCTACCATTCATCTGAATAAATAACACGATTGCTGTGTGTGCTGTCATTTTCTGCCAAGGAGGAAGAATATCAAGCAGCTTTCTCAGACTGCAGATAAATGAAGCAGAACTCCTGTTTGTGTTTACTGACATAAGATACACACTCTCCCTTATACAGCATGTCTTACTTACAGTGACTATTCTCCTTCACCCTCTCTTACTCCCAAAACTCATGGAGTCTTTTGTTTCTCACTGAAGAAGCCGTTACCATGGTCAGGGCAGATGACCATTGCCTGGCTGCTTGAAGTGATGCAAGCAGAGTCCAGAAAGCTTACTCAGTTACAGAGAATGAAGCATTAAAGCCCTTCTGTTGCAGGCAGTCAACTAAAATAAACAAGTTCAAGCAGCTTCGTGTATTAGGAGAGTTGGTTAGGATAAAAAGCTATTTAAAGGAAGCGGGCACTTAATGCTGAGATGAAAGGAGAGGTCAATAGGAAAGGAGGAGGAGATGGCAGCAGTGTTTGACCTGGCAGCATTTTTCAAGGGCCTCTGCACTTCATTTGAGTTTTCATCCTGCTTTTTCTATAATTATTCTGTATGCAGTGAAGTAATTACAGAGATGTTTGGTGCTCTGGTGAGCCTTTGTAAGCCAATCATTTCCTGCAGTGGTACTGCCTTTGTAAGGAGGGCAGGCCCTTCAGAAACACAATGTGGAAACCCCATGAATGCACCCCAGGAGCCACACACAGTATGTGTTGCATTTTTTTAATCTTCATCTCTAACAAGGAAACACAGTCATCAGGAAAGAGCCAGTTCTACAGTCTGGGTACACATGGAAAACACTGCTGCCTCATTTCACTGGAATGGCGAAATACCCACTTGGTAGTAGGGTCTCACAGGGATGTTCCTGAAGGATAAGATTTCTATATGACACTGAGCAGATGAATTCTCAGTCTAGCCTGGCTTATTACGGTGCTGCATGCAAAGATTGCTTTCCTGAGCAAAATGGAAGAACTTGGCTCCTGTAGTGTTCTCAGACTCACAACTATTATCGCTCCTGCAACATCAAGTCCAAGAAACTCTTTCTGCTCCCTCTTGAGGACATGCCTTCCTCATGCTTCATGCTCCAACCTGCAGCCAGTCATCCTCAGCCCCAAGCAGCTTCAGTTTAGTCAGCTTTTAGCCTAATGCCCATATTCTCCCAGACTCTGCTGTTTTTACTGCATAAAGGGGCTTGTTTGGCCTCTGGATCTAAGGTCTCCCATTGCCACCTCTCCATACAACACCCCACATTTTAACTCCAGAGGAGGCTACTGAAGGCGCAGCTCCCACACTTTAAACATCTGTAAGGACTGCCAGTGGGTCTGCTGGTTTTCATGGAACATTATCCACTCAAATGAAGGAGCTTTTGAGGCAGCTCACTGTCACGTTTAGCCTGGCTTCACACATCAACCAGAAGTCATTTATCTATTTGCATGTCATGGCTTATCAACATGTGTGGGTTATATCCATCAATCTAAAAGGGATCTCCTGAGTCATCAAGCCTAGTTTAATGCTATCAAGAATTTCACTCAATTCAACCATAAATTTACCCAAAGACATATTTCCGCTAATCAATTTCTGTTGAAAGCCAAAGAAAAATTAGTGATTTTAAAACCCTGTACAAACTCATTACTCGATGTTTGCATGTTAGAAAAGTCATCTCAAATCTACATTAGCTTCCAGATCAAATATCCTGCAACATTTTTGCCATTTTGTTAGCCTGCCTTTCAGCTAAACTGAGGACTAATGGGCCGTAGTCCACAGTCCAGCATGTGCCTGCATTTGCACTACCCAGTATGGTACAGTAATACAGCAGTTGCATGTAACCCTGCTTAGATAACAGAGGAGAAGCCCTTCTAGGGTGCCTCAGGCACATTCACTATTTTCCTGGGTTCTTTGGGGGTTCAGTGAAATAATCTGTTATTTTCTTGACTCCTTTCAGCCCAAGCTGCCATCACTCCACTATCGGTTTTTAGTTGCAGGAGGCTGAAACATTTTCCCTTCCCAGGTAGTATTTGTGCTCTGGCATCAAAACTTCCTGCAGTGTGTTAAGTACTTTTTTTTTTTTTTCCCCCTAAAATCTTCCCCCAGGAGTTGGAAATGTGGGTAAAATGGAAATGGTCTCAATAGGTTCTATTTTGCTCTGGTAAATTCTAGGTTCCCTCTTTTCATGAATTGTCACAGTGGTTTTACAATATTGATAAAGCTCCTGTGATAAGATCTGAGTCCTGTGTGTATCTACTGTAAGAATCTGAGGAGTTGGCTCAGTTGCAGAGTTTTGCATTTCTTTCTGATGGTGGAAATTCCCTCTTTACTGATTGTGTGTGACAGGCAACTTTTACTGTCACAACTCTCATCTCTGATTTCATTTTCAGAAGAACGCCTTTACTTCTTTCACAATTTGTAAATATATATATTCCTACTGCCAGCTGTAGCATGTGCTAGGATAGGTAGAAAGAAAGGTTTTTGGTTCTGCTGTGGAGCTGTTGGCAGTGTCCCCTTAAGGACCATTCCTGGGTTTTTAGAAGCCCCTTCTAAGTGTTGAGCTTGGATCTTAGAGGAAGAACCAAAAACTTTTCTGGGTGCTGGAAGGAAGAAGCGACCTGTGTGAGGTGCAAAACCGTGGATGAATCAGGAGATGGCACAGAGAAGTGGAAGAACTTGCAGAAGTTTTCTTCAAAGATTGAGAAAGGTGAATGAGCAATCAAGCAGGAGGAGGCCATGTTCCTGAAAGCAAAGAGCAGCCCTTGTATATGCCTTTTCAATGTGCTTATTGTATGGTCCTAAATACATCAAACCATTGTAGTAGAGAATAATAAGTGCCAAGAATTCTCATTGCCTTTATTTTGACTTCTTACTTGGCAATCATTTACTGTCTGCTTGTTGTCAGGCATTTATTCTCTCTCCTATATTTGTCCAGCAACGCTGTGAAAGGAAGGGCACAACTTGCCGAAGACTTTTTTTTTTAAACTGACTTTTTCAGTCATTTTCCTTCAGCTAACCAACAAGAACCAGGCATATGCATGCAATACCATCTGGTAAGAATTCAAAACCACACTGCATGACACCTGCGTGGAAAGTGTTAGGGTCTTAATAAGGTACCCTGCAGTTACGTACATTTCAAGAAGTACTAAAATGAGTCAAATAAGTTTCTAAAATTAAATCCCATTCTTTCTGTTTCAGTTCCTGATGACCAGAAGAAGTGGTGAGTAGCTACACAGATCATCCAGGCATCTGTCTGCGACGCTTCCGACTGAGCAGCATTTTTGTTAGTTCAGCAAGTTTGTGCCTTCAGCTTTAGGGACAGGAGAAGGAGAACTTTAAGGCTTCCACAACTCCAGAGTCCTAGATATCAACTGCAGTGGTATCTACTGGTGTGCTTTGTGTTTGGGGCTCACAAGAAGAGCTACTGTGGCCATTTCTGAACAGCTCTCAGTTAACAGCTCTGCATATTTCTGGTGATGCCTCAGTGACATTGCTGGTATGTTGCCTTTCTGTTCTTAGCTGGAGCATTAGGAAGTTTCATTCAATTTATATTCTTGAGTTAGCCTAAAATTGCATCTTGATGGCTTTCCCCTTTTTAAAGGCTGCAATATTCTTCATCCTTCTCGTCCCCTGCATCTGGTTGCATGAAGAGAGAAATTCATTATGTGGACAACTGGATGCCATTTCCCACGCAGTGTAAAAACTAGTGGTTTGAAAGTGCCAGAGGGCTTGACCCCTGCCTGATTAGTTGTTTTAATCACCCTACAAGTTAATCCTTAAGCAGTTATTGTCACTGTCCATCTTCCCTGGGTGATAATCCACAGCTGAGCAGGGCAGAGGAGTAAAGGAGAAAGACCGGGGGTCATCTGTGCACATGGAAGTCACAGCTTAACAACTTTCTTAAGCACTTGTGTTTAAATTCATGGCAAATTTTGATTATAATTCATCTGAGACAGCTCCAAGATGTTTTTGTCTTCTATTGTTGTCAGAGCAGATGATTAATGAATCTCTGCTTGTTATGTAAAAGTGAGTAAGGCATTTGTTTCCTGATTTCTGTAAGGAGGAAGGGAGCTATCATACTTGCCACAAACTGTATGCTTCTGAAGCGCATTCCTATCTCATCCATTTTTCACTTTTAACGAAGTCCAGATCAAGTGTTTGTCTCTGAAATGTTCTTGCTCACTTGACACGCAGGTCACAAGGTTCTAGTGCAATTTCCTCCTTTTTCAGCGGATGCAAAATCCCCAGTCACTCTCTCCTCTTGCAGATGAATAGGTAGCTCATTTCTAGGTCTCTTAGTATTAACACATTAATCTGCGTGTATGAGTCCAAAACTCCTGCACATTTCAGTTTCAGCTAGCCAGGTTGCTATCAAGTTTATTAGCTGCCTCAGCCTGAGCACAAGCCATACTTTCTGTCTCTCTGTCCCATTTTCCGCATTATTTGAAGGACTTTTCCCTAAGTGCTTGTGATGCTTATCCTAGGATTATTTTGTATCTCAAACAATCCTCCTGACTGTGACTAATTTTGTCACAGTAGTGGTATTTACCTCAATTGCTTCTCTGTGCTTTCTCTGCCAGCCAGCTTCCTGGTTTAAACCAAATTGAACTTCTTTCCAACCATTTCAAGCACCATGAAACAGATGAGAATCCCTCTTTTCCACCCAGCTCAGCACAGTCCTGCGCTTACAGCACTGGCTGTGACGGGGTCCTGTCCTCCTCACTTTCACAGGAGTTTCCTCTTCTCCTGCCAGTGCAAGCATGGTGATGAATATCACAGGCTCCTAAAACCAGACTTGTCAAGACTCCCACACTGAGCTCTACAGCCTGCCTACAGCTACATTTGCCTGTTAAACTGTGCTGTCACTCCCTTATCAAATACACCAAGGACCAGGCTGGCCTCAGCCACTCACCCCGGTGCAAGGGAGAGCCATCCATGATGCACTGTAACACAGCATGCTAAGGTCACGGTCAAACACCCAAACGGATTCCACCAGAGGACAAGCTCCCCGGCTGTCTCTTCCTAACCACGTACTCGACACTGCCGGGCATACGCACTGCTGCTCAGTCCAGCCTTGCAAGAAGCATGCCCTGAACCTGAGCTAGCTCCTCATGGATCAGGAAAAAATCGGCTGCTGATGCTCAAATCCAGCTGAGCATTTCTTTGGTTCCGCATGGGATACTTCATATTGTCGATATGTATGGATATGTGAAGAGTGCAGGGCTACTCACACCCTCTGTTGCTCTGGATTGGTCACTTCTCTCCCCTCTAGCCATACACTGAAGCTTCTCAGCCTCCCAAGAATGTAACCGATTGTCCTGGTTTCAACAGGATAGAATCATAGAATGAATCTTCTCTTCAGGAAAGCTGCTTTTTTGAGAAAGCTGCGGCACCCAATTCAGTGAGAACAGAGTTGATAGGACACTTTGTTTTCACTTGTGGCCAGCTATAGTATAGAGATTCCCATAGCAATCAAGGTCTTCATCACTTTTGAGTTAGCCAGATGCTAAAGCAAGCAGGAACAGAAGCCAGGGCAGCTGACCCAGGCTGGCCAGCAGAAGTATTCCGCACTGTCAACGTTACGCTCATTATAAATTGGAAAGTTTTCTGGGGATGAAGATTCTACCTGATGGCTGCCATGCCTGGAGGGTCTCACCCAGCATTCTGCTCCTGAGGCCACTCTCCTTTTTTCTGTCACCATCATGTTATGGCTGGAGCTGTGACACTCGCAGTGCTTGACATCCAGCATTCACTGCTGCGAGTGCACAGCCTGCGACCACTACATAGGCTGAGTATAAACACCGTGTACTTTATATTAGTATTAGGTTTTCTTAGTTATTATTTTATTAAATTCTTTTCCATTTCAACCCACAGGCCCCCTTTCCTTTTCCTAATTCCCCTTCTCGAGGGATGCAGGGGGTGTCACTGGGTGATAGAACAGCTGCCTAAACATAGACAGCAATCCATCCTACCCTCGACGTTCAGCCTGAACAGATGTGAACAAGTGAACATTTTCAAAGAATGAAAAGGATGTGGCTTTGATTTTCTAATCAAGCATCGATTGCCTAATGTCACTAACACTGAACATAAGCGTGTTTTTTCAACCTTTAAAATGTTCGTTCTCGTACAAGCAGGCAGCTCTAGTCCATAGATGAAAAAACAAGGAATGACAAGTTTATATCAGGAAGAAAATAAAAGACCGTATCATGCATAATCTGCTAAAAACTCCATTTTTTTCCCCTGTAAGTGAGTATTCTACTTGAAAAGGCATTTTAGATTCTGTGTCTGTATGAGTAGAATTGACTTTCTTACCCACAGAGCCCTTTCTACACAGGGTTAAATTACTAACAACATAATTTGTCTTTTCTTTGATCAAAGTTTAATCAAACAGTAACCATGGGGACGTGAAGATGCAGAAAAAAAATCAAACACCGTGCATAATACCTCTTAATAGAGGTTCAGCAACCATAAAAATAAATAGGCTGTCACTGTTTCTAGGTTCCTTGATCCAAACAGATGAAAACAGAAGGTTTTTATCTGCATTGCTAATGTCACAAGATTGCAACTAGAAGAATACCTGGGCATGTAATGTGCTATAGAAACAATTATTTTTTACTAATTGCTGTGTTTTCCTGGAGGAGCAAAAGGCGCTTCCTGTTTTTTATTGCATGCCCCAGGTCTGTCAAAAATAACTACAAACATGTATTACGGACAGAGGTCTGAGTTACACACCGAGGGCCAAATCCCACAGTCCTTAGTCAGAGGAAGACATCTCCTCGCTGCCTTAGGAGCTGAGGCTGATCACCTGGCCTCACTTTCACCACACAAGCACACGTAGAAACACAGAAACCTGCAAGCTTCGTACTGAAAACAGAACCGCAGACTCAGCAAACAAACAGCACATAATTATTTGCTCAATTACTCCCAGAGCACAACAACCCATTACCCTTGAGCTGGCAAGGGAAGGACAGTGCTCAGTTCTCATTTTTTAAAGGTGGTGGTTTTTTTTTCTCCCGTAGGTTTGTAATATTGCCAAATCTTGGCAGATCACCATGGGGACAGCAAATACAACTTTCCCACTAAAAAAAAAAAAAAAGTTAAATTTTAGCATGGACAAAATAATGTATATTCCCAAGGGAACACCTCAAAAAATCCCTCAAACCACAATGGCTTGGAAATCTTCCAAAACTACTCAGTCTGGGCCAGGTATCTGGTGTGGAAAATTACAGTCCAAACAGTTAGGAACTATTAGAAGCAATTTAAAATAGCTTTTCCTGAAGGAAAGAGTTGGGCATCCTTACTGATAGGCAGTGCAACAAGTTCTGCATAAAATAATAATAATAAAAAGATTGTCAAGTAAATAACGCTTTCATTTACATTGGTCCTATCTCCTGCTGACTGGTAACTGCTTAATGACTTACTCTAGTAACAAATCAGCATTTCTCTTAGAGCAAATTGGGAGATTCTGTTGTCCCCACCGATGCAGCCCGTCATCTCTTACTTCCCTCTCTCCCACCACAGCAGAGGGTAAACGAAACGTGCCACTACGCAGCTCAGCCTCATTAGCAGCTGGAGTCTGACAGCACTTTAAACCCTCGCTTTTTGAGGCAAGGGGGAACGTAAGAGTCAGGCAATTTAGTATAAGTGCATGAGGTGCATGACCAAGCTGCACCCTTCTGCCCCAACTCTTGTCTTCTCCTGCTCCCACCCCATGCAGAAAGAGGCTGCTCTCTGTGAAGATCTGACACCCATCACCTCCAGGCAGCTCTTTGCCTTTTATTCGGCTATTTATTAACTGATGCCTGCAGATAATTCCAATGTACTCTGGCCTCATTACAAGAAGGCAGACTCTCAGTTCAGTAATCTCCCAAGATAAAAGAACACAAGGAAAGAAGAGGAGAAAGTCATTTTATGTACTTCAGGCACTGTGCCGAGGCTAGAAAAATGTGGGCTGCGTTCGCAGCTACCATAGAAGGTGTCCGTGGGCAGGAGGATGTCTAGCCTTTGTCAAGATGTGCCTCAGCCTGACTCTGTTAATGCCTTGGTGGTAGCACATCCATAGTTTTCTCTTTTCCCTGCTAAGCTGGGCACTGTCTCTTAGTTGTGCTTGGCCACCCCACTGCTACAAAGGGATGGCTTTAGCACAACGGTGACACTAACAATTATAAAGAGATTGATTTATTATTTATGTAAAAGCCAGGCTTTTACTTTTGCCTTTGTTTTCTTTCTGTTGCCCACCCTATAAGCGTCAAGCCAAGGCTACCCTGAGCATCTGGCCAGGAGGTCAGAGCACAGAAGGCCAGAAGTGACCATCATCTTCTTTTAACCTGGCCTCCTCCACAATACCCATGGCAGGGCTCTCTCCCTGTACTTTCTAAGCTGAGCTCATTGAAATTATGAGTTTAAAAAACAGCCTTGGGGTAGAATGAAGAAAATAAAAATATTTTTTACCTTTTCCCAACCTGGGAGTCTAAAAAATAAAAAATAAAATGGGGGATAGTCTTCCTGGAAAAACAGCAGCCTTTAACAGTTACCTTTTCTGCAAAAATCCAGAACAATGACTTGTAAAAATAAAACCCCTGGAGCAGAGTGAGACCTGCCATGATGCCAGAGCTGAGCTTACAGCAGAGGCTAAACTCCAAGCCTCACAGCCCTGCTTGAGGTTCCAGGGTTCGTGCCCTGCCCTGCAGCATGCTTCCTTCGCACTTGTGCCCCCCTGACTTCATAAGGCTCTCCTGTTAAGCATGAATAATGAACCAATCTGGGTTAAAAATAACTAACTTTTTCCCCTCAGCTTTTTTTTTTTTTTAAACCAGATCATCCTCACAAATCCAGTCCACAAAGTAGCTTTGCAAATCATTCATCTAGCAGAAGGGCTGCTGCGCAAGTGCAAGGGCAGAGCAAGCAGTCCTGGGCTTAACACAGCACTTGCTGGAGATCCTTTCTCAGGAAACCATTCCTGCCCACAAAAACCCACAGGTTAGACTTATGGAAGAACTGTGGGGCACCTAGCCAGAGGACAAACTGCTCTCTACTGCTTGTTGTTACTTCTTTATTGAGGCCATGACTCCCAAGTATCCCTGTCTTCATCTAATTCGGCATCTAAAGTGAAAGCTAGACTCCATGCATGTGCTCAGACCCATCTTGCATCTCCATAATGTAAACACAGCGGCAACTTTAGGGGAACGCCAGGTCCCACAACCACCCTTAGGAATGACTCAAGTCCATACCTTCCTGCATGGCTCAGCCCGGCAGGTGGACTGGCCAAATCTCCCTGTCAGATCTGCTCAGCTGCATCCCACCTGCTCTTCCATATGCTGTAAGGCCTTCCCTAGGAAGGCAGAGGGGACTTCTCGGCAACCAGAGCCCTGCCTGTGCCGAGTGTAGAAATCTGCAGAGCTGCGCTGGGGGATGCGATAAGCACCAGCCTGCTTTCTGGCTCCTGCGATGGTTACAAACGTGGCTCCTCATCTCTTCATGCTTGTTACCTCCCAGTACCACCTCCTGGTTCCCTCTCGCAGCTTATAAAAGCTTGTGACAGTCTTTCATTAATGTCTGGGCACATATTCTGTAACTCTCCTTTGGTTTTATCTGCAGGCAATTATTAAACTGTGTCTATCTTATCTCTCCTTTCCTCC
>JAVSBS010020468.1:8400-20814 GCA_033124195.1 Coracias cyanogaster | reverse complement strand
GGTGGGGGTGGGGGGGTGGGGTGGGGGTGTGAATGTCTGGACTAATAAAGGCTTCCAATTAATCTCTATCGAGTTAGTCAGATGCAGAATTCACTGGCTGCTGTGGGATTCTGTATATAAAGCCATAGTCTACACAGTCCACAGAGTGCTGCATGCTCTCAGCGTAATTCCTTCCGTCTGAGCAAACGATGCGCAGCGGTTTATAGGAGGCACTCCTCCAGCTTGTAAAACTGCCTGCGCATAATTTCATAACGTCTGCAACTCTCTGTCTTCATACTCTTCCCTCCCAGAGTAACCTGCTGAAGGGACGACAGCACAGACATGAAAGAAACCAAACCAGCAGGAGCAAACTTTAGGAGAGGATAGGAGGAAGGCTCTGAATCGCAGGCTCACAGGAGGGTTGAGGTGGGAAGGGAACCTCTGGATATCACCTCCTCCAACCCCCCTGTTCAAGCAGGACCACCCAGAGCAGGTTGCTCAGGACAGCGTCTGGCTCCTTCCCACCTTCTGTTTAGCAGGAAGAACTGCAGCATCCAGGGGGGACGTAGTCCTTTTCTAAACAATTCCACACCCTGTCTTACATGAAACATTCAACCTTCCTGTAAAGGCTTCCAGTCAGTGCCTGGTGGCATTTGACAGCTTTTCTGACGCCACAGCCTGACAAAGGAGGCTTCCATTTTGTCAGGCCTTTGTTCCCACAGCCATACACTCGCCTGCGAGCACAGCAAAGTGTCTCTACCAGAAGCGAGTATGCAAACAAACAAAAAAACGCTGCAAAAATATTCAGCGTGAAGGAAAGCCACACCCGTCATCTAGGTCTGCCCAAGTCTGTCTTTTTGCCATATTTATATCCTCATGTTCTGGGTTTGTTGGTTTATTAATTGCAAATTTGTCTGTGCGAGTCTCTCGCACATTCATTATGGTCTTCATAAAGATATTCCTTGCGAATGCCTTGAGGTCACACTTAGAACCACGGTGTGAACTATGCCAGACACGGAGTTTGTGAAGGAGCTTCTTCCAGGACCGTGCGTGACGGCTGCCTCTCCGCTTGGAGCAATTCCGAAACGAGGTGCAACTACCACAGGCCTTTCCCCACCACTTCGCAGCCACCACGTCTCCTCTCGGTCATGGCTGATTCCCACAAGATGGCACGGCACCATTTAATCTGAGCTTCATCTGAGATTTTAAATGATGACTCCTTTGCTGACGCAGAAGTCTGCCAGCGCGCTGCCTCGCTACACATCTCTCACGAGCCACTTCTCTCACGGAGCTTCTTTGCAATTTTCCCTGAACCAAAACACTGCCCCGACTCTCCCCACTGACAGCAGAACACTTTCTTTACAGCTCTTCCGCAAAACAAAGCTGCAGTAACTTGAAAATAAAGGTAGTTTTAGGCTGTGCGACCCACCTGAAACACTGCTCAGGCAGCGAGCATCGACACGGGAAGGAGTTGAAAATAATTAAAAAAAAAAAAATATATATATAAATGAAGAGCATGTTTTGGTTTTGGTTTAAGACTTTTCAGCTCTGATTGTTGTCAGTGCTACTAGTGTTTTGGTTTAAATCTCTCTTAAAACAGACTTTGCTTAGATCTTTAGGAAGAAATTTAAACTGGAATGGAGAATTAACACCGGTTCGATCCCTACAACCCCTCAACTACACAAAATCTGTTATCAAGCTGAAAAAAGAAGAAAGAAAATGCCATTTCTGGTAGCTGTGCATGAAGTCGGAGAGAAAAGCAACCTTTTGCCAAAAGCGGGGTAAAGGCTTCCCCTTCTTTTCACTTTCTTCATGGTTTGTACCCGTCATTCTGCCCGAGCCAATATTTCAGCTCCCCACCCGGGAGCATTCCGCGCAGAAGCTCCTGCGCTGCCGGACGCGTCCCTGCCTGTCTGCAGCCAGGGAGAAAACAGTTAAGTTGAGCAGCAAAGCAACGAGAGAGGCAGCAGCCTCCGGCAGCCATGGGAACAACAATTTCTACAGACTGGAGGCTGAAATTTCAGAGGGAAACAATCCCAACCCCTGTGGCCAGGTCAGAGAGGGGGGCCCCAATGGCACGGGTCTGAATTTTAAGGCAAAATGTTGCTGTAGACGTGCACGGACCTGACTTTACCATCCTCTAAAGGGCCATAATAATGACAGCCACATACCTACAAGAGGTAATAAAGCAAAGCGGGAATTTTGCCCGCACAAAATATAAACATCCAAACAGATGGCGCAGTTATGTTAATCAGCTCAGGTCTGTGGAGCGCTTTGAAGACACAGAGCATGGTAAAGGTACTAAATACTTACAGTCTTGTCTAGACATCATCAAGCTCATTTTTAGATTGCCTGCAACCTTCGCAGGCCAAACAGTGCCTCTCTGTATGCCTGCACTGTGCCTTCTGTAATGGGCTCCCACCTCAGGATGTGCTCCTAAGGGAAGGGTATCGGAGGAGCAGCTCCTGGAGGTGAAGACCACGAGCCCACAGCTCCTGCTAAAGCAGCCTGAAGTAGCGCAGCAGAGAATTGAGCTATGTACCATCAAGGAATCTGATGGAAGTCAGAATGTTCTACAGGAAAATCAAAATAAACACATCTGTGCAGTACAGTACATAAAACGCATTCAAATACAAAGACTATTTTTTGGATGCTTCACCAGAGCAGCAGGTAAAGATTGAGGCTGTCACAACAGATAACTCCTTTACAAAACAGTTTGCCGTAACGGTGAAAACCGTTTACGGCACTAACAAGCCAGGATGAGGGAAAACATCTTTGACAGAATAAAATACACATTCAGACTTCGCAGAGCTGCGGGAAGTGTGGTGGCCACCATCATCATGATGGTCCAAGTATGGAATTTAACAAAGCGAGTTACGAACAGTGAGATCACAGATTTTGTTGAGGTTTGGGGAAAAATCCATCCAAACCATTTCAAAACTCCCATTTTTTATTCACTCTAAGGAATGTGGCATGCAAATAAAACTAAACTCCAGGGACTTATTCTGCAGTGAGTGAGCCTTCTGTGTCAGATTGCCTTGCAACCTAAACCAAACCTTACTTGCTCTTCTGATGTTAAGAAACCACAGATTCCAGAAACCTTTTCCACTCACGTTTCCTTTCCCCACTCATGGGGAAAGAAGTCTGGTGTTACATGAAAGGTGTAGGCTGCTGAAACATGTAATCCTTATTCATACCCTAAAAATAGACCCGAACTGACCACCCAGTGCACAACCAGTGCTACTGAGCATGGAATCGGACTTAGAGATTGCAAGTCAAAGCAGCTTCCAGTCCCCCTGACACGGTCCCTCCAACCTGCTCCGAGGCAGCAGGGACCAGAGCCACAGGGAACGGCCTTCACCTCAAACAGGAGCTCAGCTTTGGTCAGAGCAGAGAAAAGTCACCATAGAAAAGACTGAAGGAAGAAAGGGGTGTCGTGTTTAGAAAACGGTTCTCTTTCACCCTAAAAATAAAGCAACTTGTTTTTTTCAGATCAGAAATGTGCATTCAGAAAGGTGGGGGAAAAGATGGTTTGCACTTTGAGAGCATCCCCCAAAATCAACCTTCCTACTCTGCTGGGGAAGCTTGCGAAGGGTCAGCTACTAACTCCTTCCCACAAACAGCTGTACGGCAAAGGTCTTACGCTGTAGATTTGCTTGGATATTAATGACGGGTAAAAGGTGATTTTCTTGCTTTTGAGGTTTTGGTGTACTTATTTTCCAGCCTCTTCACTTCAGCTGTTAAACATTAACTTCTAAGCAGAAGAAAAGCCTTCAGATAATTACAGCTCTTCTTTCTCAATTTGTTCTCAAATCATTTCTGTCATTGTCCTCGAAAGAAAACTTTAATTGGAAAAGGATTAAAATAATAATAATTAAAAAGTAGTCCTTTGTACTGGCAAAGCACAATGAAGAGCAATGCCAACGCCACGCGGACTTCTTTCTTTCCAGGGAAAGTGTTGCCTCTCCCTCTCGGTTTCAAAAAGCATGTATATATAGAAGAAGCCCAATTTTCAGTCTCATCTTAACTGGGTTACCCTCTCCTCGCCCGTAATTTTGCATATGCTCACATAATTACGGCCTGAAATTTGCAAGCACAATTACTCGCTGACACACTTTGTTATTTGAATGATAAAGTATTTGATTGTATCCAATGAAAACAAGATTAAGACATGGAAGCAAACGTGTTTTCGCAAAGCTGATGTACTAAGTTAAGCGTCTGATGTTTTGTGGAAACGGGATCCTGAAACAGCGTGTCTGCACCCTGTAGTGAAGTGTTGTCTGGAGACTTTGCATTAAAAGCAGGAAAATCGTATCTCTGTGCTACCACGTTTGCACTGGCCTGGTAAGAAATACAGCTACACAGGAAAAATCACCCTTTAAAAAAAATATATATATATATCAGGAAAGTTTGCTTGCATAGAAATCATCGAGTTAACAATGGAGCGTTAATGGACCCCCCAAAATAACCAACATAAAGGCGCTGCTAAATTAAACTAATTTAGAATTCATATTGCATCTTGATGTTTGTACGTTCATTACACACAATAAAACATTCTGATTTGGAATCATAGAATCATTTAGGTCGGAAAAGAGCTTTAAAGATCATCAAGGCCAACTGTTAGCCTAACTCTACCAAGGCCACGACTAAACCATGTTCCTCAGCACCACATCTCCATGGCTTTTAAACACATCCAGGGATGGTGATTCTATCACTGCCCTGGGCAGCTGGGCCAGCCCTTGACAATCCTTTCAGTGAAGAAATTTTTCCTAATATCCAACCTAAACCTCCCGTAGTGCAACTTGAGAAATTTCTCTCTCAAAGGGAAAATCTCCAAAAAGGGTTCAATCAGAACTCCTGTTGTCCAGATACCGAACTGCAGTTTAGCAAAACTAAGAGGTTTTTGACTGAGTTTAGTGAGGTTTGTCAGTGACTTCTGAAGCTACATTTATTTCTCATTCGTTCAAACTTAGCAAACCTTTTACGAACAAAATTCCACAGAAAATCCTGAAAACTCCACATTGGGCCTCTCTCGGGAGTGACCCTCTCTCACCCCAGTCTCGTTGAGTTCTTGCCGGGTTTCCTACTGCTCGCCATAAATGCAAACAAGGAACCAGAAAATCCAGATAGAGTTCAACTGTATTTCAAGAACAGTTATGACATAAGGTTTTCTTGGTAGAAAGCACAGACAGGAAGCTGGGGATGTTACACTAACAACTCCTCTTGGTTAGCATCTTTCTGGAGAGAATGCAAAGTAGGGGTAAACAGCCTACTAAATAGATTTAAGGATAATATTCAGAAAGTCTAAGGACAGCAAAAGAAGTTACTGAGATACTTAGAGGCATTATCAGTAAGATCAGGAAAAAAAAAGCTTTTTGTTATTAATGTCTGCGTTTGAATATACTGTCATCAATGGAAAAAAAAATATGCAGAGCCTGAAGTCATTCATTTTAGGTGTTGAAGCTGGCACTGAATCAAAACACAGCCAAACACACAGAGAGGTATTTAACAAATGAATATTATATGGAATCAATCAACATGAGTTACTACTTCAAACTCTTCAGAAATTATAGCAGCGCTTTTATCAGGAGAGCTTAAAAATTCCTGTATCTTTTTTTCTTTAATTTTATCTAGCTTCAAAGCCTTTAACGAGCATGTGTTTAAGCTTTTCTTTGCAACTGAGGGAGCTGGAAATTAACCTTTTTTACAGTGAGACCAAGACTGAAGTACTTCTATAATCAGTAGCCTTGGAAAGCAGGCTTCAGAGAATATGCAAATCAATGCACGACTACAGATGAAGACTGCAAGAGTTGGTAACTATAATCCAGCAGTGACAACGCACCATAAATTGGATTTTAACTTCAGGAAGAATCAAACAGCGAAATTCCAGTGAAGCCTTCAGCAGCGTCAGCTTCAAGTTATAACCCAGAACGTCTGCACCGTGCTGGCCAAGCCGTAGATGAAGCATCGCCCAAGTATATAGTTCAAGGACAAGCAGCCACTGAGAGCAGTTTGGTATTTACTGCTGCATTCGATAAGAGGGTCAACCTGACTTCTTTGTGTTTCAAAACCCCTAGGTGACCATACTTGATCATCCATATATGAATACTCCAGCAGTCCAGAGGGAAGCCTACATTTCATCAGCCGTATTCACAGGACGTGTCCTACCAGCACACAGCCCCTCACCACCAGAGAATCATACAAGCATAGCCTGGTTTGGGTTGGAAGGGATCTCAAAGGCCATCTAGTTCCAACTCCCTGCCATGGCAGGGACACCTCCCACTAGACCAGGTTGCTCAAGGCCCCATCCAACCTGGCCTTGAACACCTCCAGGGATGGAGCATCCACAACTTCCCTGGGCAACCTGTCTCACCACCCTCAGAGTGTACAATTTCTTTCTAATTTCCAGTCTAAATCTACCCTCTTACAGTTTGAACCCATTACCACTTGTCCTATCACTGCAGGCCTTTGTAAAATGTCCCTCCCCAGCTTTCTTGTAGATACAGAGAGAAGCACAACACTTTACACCATGGGCTGCCAAGTGTTCCTCCTGAAACCAACCTGTTTGTATTCCAGACTCCTGTTCCCACTGGACCTACCCAGGATCAAAAGCTGTTTACTCCTTTGGCTTAGTAGGTTCTCCACCAACAAGGTTTCAGGAAAATGTGCCAAAACCGCCAATCAGGACTTTCATGTTGTTGCTAGAGCCTAAGGAGGGATGACACAGTGTGTTTATAGCTCTGAACTCTCCAGTTCTCTGGGCAGGAGAACGGCAGCGTGATGGCAGTCCCCTGACTACAGCTTGCGTTTGTAAAATGCTCAAACCTTTGCAGCCTTTCCGCAGTATCCAATGCATTCTGACCATAAACTGCTCCAGTTGGGAAAATATTAATCCTCCCCTTATATGGTGAGAATAAAAATGAGAAAATATGGGCTGCATTCATTGTGATAAATGTCTAAGAAACTCCCCTTGGAGTGGATTCCCTGACTCTACCTTCTAGTTCCACTGGAGACAGATTATTGTGGCATACAGAGATAAGAAATTGTGTCAGCTTGAGTTAATTTTGCGGCACAATTATCAGAAAATGCTGCTTTGACCTTTAAAAAAACCCCAGTATTTTCAGACTTTCACCCACTCTTAAAACTCAATTCTAAGTGCTGTGCAACAGCCCTTGCAAGTTAGACAAGTATTTTTATTTTTCAGACGAGGAAACAAGATAAAATTGTTAAGTGACTTCCCCAAGTCGTTATTAGACCTGGAGAAAATTTCAGAAGACTTAATCCTGTATCCTGCATTGTCCATTAATCAACATTCCTGACCGAGGACGTAAGTACAAGCTACCAACCACCATAAAAGTTTGCATTGTATCTACTAGGTGGCTACATGAGTTGAATAAATTACATGAAACTAATCTCCCTTACTGGATGGCTTTCCTGTTGGGTCAGTGTTGCAGTCTAGGTCACCACACAGCTGTAGGAGAACCGTCGCAAGGAAGTGGGCAAGAGCATGTGGCCGGAGGTAAAGCAAGACCAAGTGCAGAGAGAGATAAAATTAGACACGGAAAGCAGACAGAGATCTAACAAAGTCCTCTGTTTTAGCCACAAGGTGCTGTAGGGTTTTTTTATTCATGCATAAAAACATAGAAATATGAGGCTGAAGAATTCAGAGATCAGCTACAGGATCACAGAATAGTAGGTGTTGGAAGGGACCTCTGGAGATCATCTCATCCAAACCCCCTGCCAAAGCAGATTCACCTAGAGGAGGTTACACAGGAATGTGTCCAGGCCGGTTTTGAAAGTCTCCAGAGAAGGAGACTCCACAACCTCTCTGGGCAGCCTGGGCCAGTTCTCCATCACCCTCATGGTAAAGAAATTTCTCCTGATGCTGAGGTGGAACTTCCTGTGTTCCAGTTTGTGCTCATTTCCCCTCATCCTATCACTGGGCACCATTGAAAAGAGTCTGGTCCCATCTTCCTGACACCCACCCTTCAGATATTTATAAATATTGACCAGATCCCCTCCCAGTCTTCTCTTCTCCAGGTTAAGCAGACCCAGGGCTCTCAGCCTTTCTTCATAAGGGAGATGTTCCAGTCCCTTCATCATCCTCATAGCCTTCACTGGGCTCTTCCCAGTAGTTCCCTGTCCCTCTTGAACGGGGGAGCCCAGAACTGGACACAAAAACTAGTCCAACCTCTTACTCTAAGGCAGGATCAAGCGCATGCAGATTGCCTGTGACTGATGATTACCTAAGCTGTTCCCACCTCCTGTGAGGTGCATTGAGTAACCCTCAGGTAGCCCCTGACGATGTTTTAACATCTCAGCAATGGAAAGGTGTTACAGATTTTTAGCCTAAATCACCTCTGCAGCACATCAGAGGGATTTCTTTGCTTTGTCTAGAAATTGTGGCAAGCCATTGATGACTCTCACTTAAATATTGACATTTTGCCTATCAAAGACTTATGTCCCTTCTGGTCTCCCTTTTTGTGGACTAAGCAAGCCAAAGTTTTCAATCTTCTCTCTGTGGTTACCTATTTGAAATCTCGTATCATTCAGAACTTTCTTTGAGTTTTGTCTCTCTTGAAGTGAGGGAACTCAAACCGAACACAACATCCCACTGACGAGGACCAGCAACAAAGGCAGCAGAAAGAGACTTCCACCATCCAACTGTTAATTTATCTTTACTTGGATGGAAAACTAAAATATCACTGAAGATGCTGAGAGAATTCCAACAAAATATTTTTATGTGGAGAATAAAATTAATTACGATGCAAGGAAAGTCCCTGCCTTACAGAGCTAGCTCATCTTCTGAAACAACATAATTACACACACGTTCTCATACACATTATAATCTGGCTTGCCGCCTGTATGACCTACAAATTCTACTTGTTGTTATGTACTTTTATTTATTCTACAATCTTTATTTTTCAGAAACGCTGTGCACCATGACCTTGTCACCACACCAAGTAGGAACATCCTGGATGTGACAACGGTTGCACCTACCGATAACTGCAAGGACTGTCCCTTCAGACGAACGTGCCCACAGGAAAGAGTTGCTGGCAAGCTACTCTTCCTAGTTCAGACACCAGGTCTATGCTGGGCAAGTGACCCGTCACCTGAAGGTGCCCTTCACCCCTCTGGCCACTTCAGAGGAGAGAAATAAAAAAGCAGAGAGGAAGGTTCCCAGCAGAAAGGCAGCCAGTGAACTGAGAAGATGGGGGCAAAGCACCAAAGGATCACTGCTGAGGTTAGGGAACACAAGCAGGGATTCAGGAGCAGGTCTTTCTGTTTTCATAGGGCTTCCTACACTACATACCACCTGTGGTCAGAGGGGCTCACATATAGATCTTTCTTTTGCCAACTTCATCTCTTTTAGCAACATCAATCTTTCTAGCAGGGCCTGTTGCAACAGGACAAGGGGTGATGGTTTTAAACTAAAAGAGGGAGATTTAGAGCACATACAAGGAAGACATTTTTCTCTGCGCCCTGGTTACCCAGAGAGGTGGTGGCTGCCCCATCCCTGGCACCATTGCAGGTGAGGTTGACCGGGGCTCTGAGCAACCTGCTCTAGTTGCAGATGCTCTCTGGAGGTCTTTTCCAACCCAAACCACTCTGTCATGCTGTGATTCATCATGCAGGCAAAGTGATTTCAGGTTAAACTCTTGCAGAGGCCCAAGGCAGCCCCCAGCCCCAGTGTATCAAGAAGAGACACCCCCCCGCCAAGCCAGCGCATCAACCATGAGCATACCTGGGTAATCGCAGTGATGGATTCTCCTTTTCTCCAGCTCAGGGTTGTTGCGTCTGTTGTATTTGGGGGGCTGCATGACAATGTGCCCTTGGGAGAGGGTCCCAAGGCCGTTGGCGACTGGGGGAACCTGGGATGACTGGACCAACTTCAGTCCAAAAGTGGCTTCATAGGATGGTGGGGGAGAGATGGTGTTGATGAGCTCGGGTTGATTTTCTGGGCTGCCAGGCTGTGAGTTGGGGGGTGAAGGCGGCAGGTTCACCCCTGGAGCAGGGTAGAACTGCCCTGAGATGCTGAAGTTTCCCTGTCCCTGGGAGACATGTGGGTACTGCTTAACTGGCCCTCCTGGCTGGACAGGTCTGTGGACCACGCTGGACATGGTGTTCCCTGTGGACATGGTAACGCCATTGAGGCTGTTGATGGCCGTGGTGCTGTTGGAGGAGGACGTCAGGGTGGTAATGTCAGCACTGCCATTGCCAAGAGGCATCTGGTAAAGCTGGGGTTGCTGTGGATTGGTGGATAAGGGGATCTCAGAGGGCATCTCCTGCTTGATGAAGATGTTGTTCACTGCCACTGACTGGGGCATGCTGAAGACACTGGTGAAGTCAGGCAGGGTCTGGGTGGAGCCAGAGGCAGAAGAGCAGGGCTGGGCGAAGCTGGTGCCGGGCTCTGTTTTGATCTGTGGGAACGACGTCATGGGTTTGGGTGGCCGGTAAAGTCCAGTGCGCAGGTGCGTCGTGTCTGGCAGAATGACGTTGATGTTCACACTGTACGGCGTAGAAGTGGGCTTCTCCGTGGAGAAGAACTCATCCACCACTGAGGCACTCTCCCGGCGGTACTTCTTGTCTGGCATCATTGGGATAGGTGGCACCTCATTTGAAAGGTACTTATCCATTTCAGACCGTGCCTGGGGAAAAAAATACAACGAGAGCAACCTTGACACACTGGTGGTAGGAGTCCAATGTTCAACAGGTACTTCAGCAAGCAGGAAATCAAGAGAAGGGCAAGAGCGGCCCAGGACTCACGGGCTGCAGTGATTTAGCTTCAGTCTGTGACTCAGCCAGACTCCTGAGGAGTGAATCACTGTCCTCTGTCCCACTTCCCTCCTACCTATCTGCTCTGGTAACAAAGGGTGAGCTAGGCACAGGATGCACTTATGAGAGAAACGGAGCCTGATAAAGGAGAGCCAAGCTTTAGGTACAAAGCTTTGGTCACATGAACAAGAGAATCTAACACTAGAGATGGGATGACATCAGAAACTCTGCTCCAGTCATCCTCATGCTATGGGCACGTTGGATCTGCCGCCCACCTTAGACTCTAGTCTCCTTTAAACTCAACAGCCTGAGGTGTATTGCATTTCATTCTAGGACACTATCTTTAATTGGCTGAGAATATTCTAGGACAATATCTTTAATTAATTGAGAATAATTTGGGCTTAGTTTTCTAACTAAGTGGTGTTGCCACTAATTTAGCCTAAAATGGAAACTGCTGGGCACGCTCTAACTGCCTTGTCTTGGTGACTCAGCCCTCACCTCACCTTTGGTTTAGTTCTAGTTTTGTGGAGCTGTTTTCACAAGTCCAGGTCCTCCAAGCTAGCAGGACCTCTAGCTCAGACTACCAAGGCTTGCCAGGTTTCTTCCCCTCCTGGCTCATGCCTGATGTGGCCTCCTACTGGATCCAGGCCCAAGGATTCAGCAGCCTGATGGAGCAATCCGCTAGGAAATTCATCCCCTGGCATTTGATGACTCAAGTTCTGCTCTTTGTGGTTAAAGACACCAGCGCTTAACGCTCTTCTATAAAGCTACAGCCTTTAATTATGTGGTTATCCATGTGTCAAGCTCATTGCAAAGCCCTCGTAGACTCATTCATATGTAGAGGAGCTGGCAAAACCACCAGGTTTCCCTGGCAGAGCCTACAGCGCACTTGAGGAGAGCAAGCTGATCTCACCCCACACCCTGCACGCTTGAGCCGAGGGTTTTACAGCTCTGAACTATGTCACTGGAGTGCAACGGGCCAAAGTCATCCCTGCTGCAACTCCATTGCTCTTAAAGCTGGACGGGACCCAAGAGATTTCCTCGCCCCTTCCAGCGAAACGTATCACCTGTGCTTCCAGCTAATTCAGAGAACCTTTGCACCTCTGCGAGCCATACTGGCAACGCATGGGTAAGCTGGCTTCCACCCAGACACAGGTACGTGCCGCAAACACACCCTCTTCTACACAGCTAGAACCTCAGAGCAGCGGGACTTGGAAGTTCTACACTGCCCTGGAACCCAGCACGCTGCCCTGGGATGCTGCTCTCTACGCTGCGCTCCTGCTGTAAATCCCATCCACCCTCAGTGGATGTGTAGGCCCTGGAAAGCCCCTGCCCTCACTCAAGGAAGGTACGCGTTGGCACTACAAACTCTGTGCCACATCCTCACCCCCACCACCTCTGCTCAAGGCAACACATCCCCCTGCCATGCAGCAGTGAGGAAACCCTTGCCTAGGCACACCCTAAAGCTAAGGCATCAGCAGAAGGCAGGGAAGAGAATCAGGAACCCTCAACTCAGCCGCAGATCCCAGAATCCCAGCATGGAGGTAGTTGGAAGGGACCCCTGGAGATCATCTCAACCAACCCCCCTGCTCCAGCAGCTCACCCAGAGCAGGGGGCCCAGGATCGTGTCCAGGCACCTTTGGAATCTCTGCAGAGAAG
>JAVSBS010020467.1:62726-90936 GCA_033124195.1 Coracias cyanogaster | reverse complement strand
CTCCTCTCCTCTCCTCTCCTCTCCTCTCCTCTCCTCTCCTCTCCTCTCCTCTTTGTTGAAAATTTCCAGAACACAAAATGCAACTTGTAAATAATTTTTTGCTTGGCAAGCTCTCATGTGCACTAATGGTTTACATATTGTTCTGATTAGGCAAGCTAAACATGGTACTAAATATGCAGACGTGTTTCAACTCATGATGACAGCTTGTGTATGATTTACAGCACTGGCTGCTAAAGGCAATTGTTCTGGTTCAATATTCCTATTTATTTATGCCAGCGTTTTTCTGTAAACAAAACCATTTATGTATCAGATGGCTACTGACAATGAGTTTTTTGAAAGCTCAGTTCCAACAAATGTGCAGACATATATCCACACTTTAAATAAATATGTTGATATTCTTTATATTTTTTTGTTTTAAATTAAACTGTTTCTGTGGCAATTTAGAGGTTGGTTTTGTCTGAGTCTAGTTCCTCATAAACAAAAATTTAATGCCAACTTAACAGACTGATGTATCCCAAAAATGAAAACAATCCATGTGAGTTTCCCTAGTACGGTTCATGTGAGGAAAGAAGCCACCTCCAAATATTTCCCTTAAGTCAGAATTAATATTATCATAAAAATTTTGTTTCCTTAGGGCTCAAAGTGGATCTAGTCTATAATATTAGTCTCTTACTACCTATGCAAACCTATAGATAAATTGACTAATAGGTGGTATGTCCTGGTGAAGTAGAGTTACAGACAAAGTCCAAAAGCCTTATAATCTGCTGCAAAATCTTTAACTATGTGACCAGAAGTCAATCATAGAATCATAGAATCATAGGGGTTGGAAGGGACCTCTGGATATCATCTAGTCCAACCCCCCTGCCAGAGCAGGATTGCCTAGAGCAGGCAACACCGGAACGTGTTGAGATGGGTTTTGAAAGTCTCCAGAAAAGAAGCCTCCACCACCTCTCTGGGCAGCCTGTTCCAGTGCTCTGCCACCCTCAGAGTAAAGAAGTTCCTCCTCACGTTTAAGTGGAACTTCCTATATTGAAGCTTATGCCCATTACCTATTGTCCTGTTACCGGGCACCACCGAAAAAAAAGACTGGCCCCATCTTCCTGACAGCTACCCCTCAAGTATTTTTATTCATTAGTAAGATCTCCTTCCAGTCTTCTCTTTTCTAGACTAAAAAGACCCAAGTCCCTCAGCCTCTCCCCACAGAGGAGATGTTCCATTCCACTAATGATTTTCGTAGCCCTTCTCTGGACTATCTTCAGTAGCTCCCTGTCCCTCTTGAACCGGGGAGCCCAGAACTGCACACAATATTCTACATGTGGCCTCACTAGGACAAAGTGGAGGGGGAGGAGTACCTCCCTTGACCTGCTTGCCACACTTTTCTTGATGCACCTCAGTATGCCATTGGCCTTCTTGGCCACAAGGGCACACTGCTTGCTCATGGTTAATATTCTGGTTTGCATAGGCAAAATGGGCAGCTTCCATTAACTATGAATGGCAACAAAATAATCGAGTGAGAAAATTTGTGATACTTTCAGCAAATGGGATTAAAATACTCCCCCTCTCTCTCTCCCTCTCTCTCTCCCCCCCCCAAGTAATGGATCCTGGACCTTTGGTGGTTACACATCAACTATTACCCCTAGTGTTCCCCAGGCAAAGGAGTTGACACACATGTAGGTGTTTCCCTTTTCTAGGCTGACAATTGTAAAGCTTAACCAATATTTCAAAAAGAAACTCATTGGTGGATATCTCACCTGATCCAGCCAAACCAGTGGCAAGACCAGCAACTCCACCAGTCTGTACAGCAGCGATGAGGCTACCAGCTTGTCTCAGAAAGCACCAAGTTCTACCAAAGAGCAGCATGAGCAAACTGAAGCCTCTGGAATTAATTTACCTGCACCAAAATGTAAGGATGTTTTCTCTACCCAATATTATTCTCTTTCTCGAGAAAGACAAATATTTTTCATTTACAAAATTCTATATCCTCTTCTATTCTACAAGATAAAAACCTGTCTCCAGAGGACACATATTCTCCACAGCATTTTGGGAGGGGTCCTTCCTCGTACTCTGGGTAAAATAACCTCCTTGTGGTCCATAGTGGCCTTCTCCTTAGAAGCCATCCTTGGCCACTGGAATGTCACAGTTGTGACATTCCCTAGAAATCTCCACCAAAGCCATTGTGGGATCTAACATGCAGAGAAATATCTTCCCAAAGAAGTTACATAGGATAATGATTTGGTTATCATTGCTGCTAAAGAACATCACCTATACAACTCCAACACTGGCTATGTACTTTTTGTCCTATGTGAATGTTAAAAAAAAAACCCCAGCCAAAAAAAACCCTGCAAATAACAGGAGCAGGCTAATTGAAAGCTGTAGCTGCTACTGACACCAGGTGAGGGGTCTGCAGAACAAGGACACTTCCAGAGATACTACAATCCTTTCTCATTTTCCTAATTTATAGTAATAGCCAAGCCAGAGTCCAGGAAAAGACGAACTAAAAATATTGGGGTCATGGGTCTATTTAATGCAGCAGTTAGCAGCAATGGATTTACAGAAGAAACTAAGGGGCACATACTCTGGGTCATGAGCTGAAGAAAATGCTGCTCTCTCTGTATCACCATTACAGCTGTACCCAGCTCTGGCTAAGGACATGGCAACCCTTCCCCATCACTTACTAGCCTGGGATGTTTCCCAAAATGGGCAAGGCAAGGGCTCTCAGCCTTAACTGTCACTTTGCAGTCCGTACTCCAAAGCAGTACTGGGGCTGCTCTGTCCCAGGAGATGGGTAGGAGCTACACAGCTTATTGGGCAGATACTTGTACTTAATGCATTTCTTACCCCTGATACATGCCAAAGGCAGCATAGCCCAGTGGATGCATAGAGAATCGGGAAAACTGGGTTCTGCGTATGACCACTCTGTCTCTCTGGATTCATTCCATCTCCCTTCAGTACAAATGAATAATGAATCTGGTCTTTCTTTCCCCTTCTGTAAGCCCTATCAGTAATGACAGCCCTCAGGCTACAGTGATCCATGTGGAACAACTGTAAAGAATGGAGAAATTAACTGCATTGAATGTCTACCAGGATTTTGAAACAAAAATGGCCTCCTCATTGCAGAAAGAGAGGATGAAGACTGTTTCTTACCCCCACTTTCCTCCTACATAATGGAAAGACAATTGCAGCCACTAGGCTCAGAGGATTGTGCAGCCTTCTCAGCCCCCAAGGATTTACACTAGTCAGGGCTGGAGGGACTTACCTCTTCATACTGAGCCAAGAAGATGCTCATCCCTTGCAGGAAAACTATTATTTTAGTGAACTCTCCTACAGGCTACTGGTTTTACCCTCAGCACTGTCCTTTTTGACTTCAAAAACCTACTTCTTCCTTCACTTGAGCAATACAATTTAAGCACACAAATTGGCAGCTGTACAATTGCCATTCCCTTCTGCAGAGGTAAAACAACAGTGTCATCAAGTGCCAGGAGCTTCGTTAAAGTAGGCCAATAGTCTCAAAATATGTATCATCCTACCTTCACATAGTCAGAGTGTCTGGCTCTGTGTAAGTCATGTAGTAGGAGTGTCATGGTCCAAAGTTTGGTCTATTAAACACTTAACATAATTATACTAAAAATTATGACTGCATGATTTTCTACAACTTAGCACCTGCATAGCTTTATGTGCTTAGGCAAACTGAATGCCAGGAGGCAAAACTGGGAAGGTAGCATTCTACACCCGCTCTGGAAAGCTGGGAACGGTGAAGGAGATCAAAATGGAAAACCAGACCTTTTAAAACCTTTAGGAGAAAGATTTTTTTGTTTGTTTCTGAACAAGTAATTTCGGATCATAAAAGGAATACCAAGAATGTCTACTTTTTAAGAATCAGAGTTGTGATCTCACAGACTGTAAATAAGCAGTAACTCCACTGAGATTTCCAGCTACACTACAGTGAAAGTAGTGTAAGTGAAATCAGAATCTAGACCTACACTTTCACTTTAACAACCCCAATAAGATATTGTTGGGAGTATGTATTTGCACTTGCACTGCAACTCCACTTCACAGTTTGTTAGCAGGAAATAGGATTCTGCTTGAATTCTTTCTGTGTGGCCTGAATGGTGTGATAATGGCCCAGTAATATTTCCTTACAGTGCTTTCTTGGTCAATTCACAGCAATTTTTGCTACAGTATCTTTTTTTCATAATTTTCTGGGCTTTTCTTCTTTTAATTTTGGCCAGATAGCATCATCCTACTGCTATTAATTCAGACCCCTTTGTTTCCCCCCACTGTTGCAGTGTTTGCATCTCTGTTTAACAGGGGAATCTCCTCTCTTCTTCTGACTTTCTTCAGCATGAAACTGGCATTGATTTGCTGCAGTATGTTCTTCCTTACCTCCTACATGAAACTCCCGATGGTAAGAAGATGCTCTCTACCTGTCTTCCTCCGCTGTCCTTGGAAACTGGAAAATTCTTTCTATCTCATGGACATTTATATTGCCTTCCAGCTGATACCAATGTGCTTTGCTGTACTTTCTTCAAAACATAGTTTGCTTTGTTTATGGGGATGGGATTCTCTTTGCATTTCATTTGGTTTTCTTCATGTCTTTTGCTTTGATTCGTCAGCAGAACATAACTTTATGTAAGATAGCTGCTGCTGTGTTTCATCTGTGTAGCAAGTATAAGGGAAGCAAACTCCTACAGGAATTTCAAACAGAAAGAACATGGCAAACAAAGAAGTTTGATGGCATTTTTTTTTTCATAATAAGATTATAATGAAAAAAATAATTACCACAGTTAATATCCCATTTTTTATTAAAAGAAAAACACATGGCAAAATGGAAGTAGTTATACACTAGAACTTTACTGTCAACTCATGTGGGAACATACGCCTTTTTTTTTTTCCTGAAAAGAAATGTAAGTGAACGTAAAAGGGTTCACTTTTGCAATTATGGGATCTAAGTATATACCAGATCCTAGGTGTCCTCAGGAGAGTTTGAAGTATCGTGCTGCCTGTCTCTCAATAGTAAGGCAATTTTTACTGCAGCATATTGTTTTATCTGGTCAAAACTTCAACCTTTGGGTAGCCAAGGTGAAAGCTCGAACTTCTTTGCTAAAGCATAGCCATTGTGTATTAAAATATCCAGGATGATTCATTCAGCCAACCCAACATCTACTCATCAGCAGGAGAACAAGCTAAGGAGGCATTCTATCTTTCTCTAGCACACCACTTAAAGCGAGGCATTCCAATCTAAAAAGGCAGAATTGTTCCTTTGAGGAAAATAATTAACGAGCGCAGGAGCGGGAAAGCTGTAACGAGAGAGACCTCTAGTGGCAGGCGCGGCGGGGCCTGGCCGTGCCCGGCCGCATTGTCCGGGCCCCGGGCACTGGGCCCCAGGGCCGCGTAGAGGCCGCTGCGGGTCTCTGCAGGGACGGGTCTTGCTCCTGCCAGGGGACGGGGCGGCAAAAACTGGCTCCCGCTGTGCTTCAGGCTTTTAGAACGTGTTTTGTTTGTTTTTGTTTTTGTTTTTGTTTTTAAATGATATTTACAGTGTTACCCAGCAGTACGCTGGGCACCAAAGTGAAAAAGTGAAATGTTGCTGCAAGCCCCCAAGTAACTTTGTGTATGTATATATATATAAATATAATATTTTAAGGTACAGGACATTGGTACTATCTACTGCACCTGTTAGGTGAGCCCTCTTGGGCTTACTTAGGTGAGGTTTTAAGAAAAACACAGGGTTCAGTGATGCAATTTGTGTTCTTACTCACTAACAAGAGCATACGCTCTACTGTCACACCTTAATAATCCAGTATATTAATGTCCTCTTACTTTTCTTGCTTATGGGAACGATCTTGCTATGTTTTTATTATTATTATTACTATTGTTGTTATTTTTTCTATTTAATCTTAGCAGCCCAAACAGCAACCTGTTTGTTTCAAGTCATTTGCAGCTACAGTCACTAAAACTCATCTCACATACACTTCTTTCTTCCCCGATGTAATGCTACTGCAAGTGGTCCTGTTGGTATCATGCTGCGAGCACGGAGTTGCATCTGTGGGACAGCTCAACCATCACGCCCAGTGCAAAGAGTTTGCACAATTAGGCCCAAAGTGTGTGAAATCTAGCAAAGAAAAAAAATCATCATCAGGGCTATTTTTTATTTGAATAGGCAGATTCAAAACAGGCAGGGGCAGAGGGAGAGGAGACATGCAGCGTGTGTTAAGTGCAGGTTATCGAAAAGAAACTGTCTCTGGATTATGTACAGTTTCACTTGACTGAAGCTTCATGGAAGATTAAGCTTCTTTTGTTCTCTGTGCTGTTTCACATAGATCAGTTGATGATGTGCAGAATAATTTTAACCACATATTAAACAGTGGTTAATCTAAGATAAGGAGATGAGCAAATATGAATAGTGAATAGTGTTTTTAGTGTTAATGCTAATTAGAGATGGAGCAAGCAGTTCATCAGAAATTTAAACCCTGTGTGCAGGGTTCTCAAAAATATATGTATAAAGAGAAGGCCTGTTTACTAGTGCGATGTTTACCAGCCATTCTCCTGTGTGGCAAACGTACTTTATAAAGGAATCAATCACTCCTCTCTGATTTATGGAGAATAATAGCACTGAGGTGACTGACTTCTGGAACTGCTGCAGATGTGGAAAATAAAAGAGGCAGAAAGTGTTAAAATCCAGGACACTGTGTCAAAGAGTTGCGAGTATTAAGCTAGTTGGGTAGCTTTTTTAACAGGAGAGGGAGGTGAAATTCTGGGGTTCTGCTGCGTATAAAAATAACACATTGTATTCTCCTTAAATTATGACATTTCCAAAATATTACATTTCAGACTTTTGCTGGCCCCACAGGAGACCTTTTCAATGCCTTTTCTCTTGTAAAGATTTAATTGATCTCTTTTGAGGCTAGGAGAGATCTAATATTTTGCAGATATATTTTTATTTTCAGCTTTTGCCTTAATCCCCTTCATACACCTTTAATTTCTTCATTTGAATTAATTAAGCTCTCCTTAGATATGTGAAGATGATGAGATTTCTCGACCTCATTCATCACACGGGTTATTCACAGTTCTTTCATGAATTTTACCAACAGTTCTCAGCAATCTGCCGAGGAAACCTGTTTGTTACTTGTGTGTGAGTATTTCAGCAAGCCCAGGAGTCGAGCAACTGGCACTTTGGAATTTGCTGTGAGAGCATTTATCTTTTTCAGTAGACTCTAATAGCATAAAATTTGTTCATATAGCTTTGTTTTCTAGGTGACAATAGGACATCACTGGGGAAAGGAATAAGTACCTAGTACTTTAAGTACGCAATGACATTATTAAAAAAGGGAGAAAAAGCTTGATTCCTTTTGTCTGAATTCAGCTTTTTTCCCCCCTTTTTCCTTTTTTTTTACTTCTTGTTTTCTTTTTCTTTTTGGAAGACAAAAAGCAAGTTAATGATACAGTTTATATGCTGTATTATCTCCTCTCAGACATCTGGTTTTGTGCTCCAATCACCTTTACTCCTCCATAGTGCATCTTTATTTTTCCTTCCTCATCCTTCAGATATCTATTGCATGAAAACAAGCCTTATCAATCAATTCCTTGAATATATTGCTGATGGCAGAAGAACTGTGAGGTCTGCTTTGGTGAATAACTTCATCAGCTTTGCCTCATCATCTCTGATCAGATAGGTGTCTGGGCTACTTTTCTGCCGTAGGTGAACTCCTCTATAAATATTATTGAGACTAGTGCTGGAGGTGGTCTGCTGCAGAAATGTATTTGGCACTGCAATATTTGTGCATAAAATGTGTACATATCCTTTAAATATGAAAAGATTCATTACTACTTCTGCAAAAAGGTAAAAAAATTGAAGAATTGTACCATATTAGGAACAAGTAGGAAGAAAATGGTTAACCAACTGTAATTTACCAGTCACTCCTATAAAGAGAGACACGTGGTTCCAATTTTCATATTGAAATTGGATTATTGGTTAAGGACAGGTTGGCAGAGTAAAGCCATTCCATATGTAGCCACCCAATACTCTTTCCTTTCTTTTTCATCTCCAAAGATTGTTTTCTGGAGTCAAGGGGTCCCAAACTACAGGATCCTCTCACTGTGATACTTTTTCTCACTTTTTATTTGTCATTTGCTGATAATACAAACAGATAGGACTTTTTGAACTTAAAATACCAGAGAAGTCTTTTCCCTACTTTTTGAGTATACCTTTCTTAAATCTCTGTAGAGGAAAACAAATTGTTCTTATATCCATCACAGGTGAGGAATATGTTTAGGAGTATACTTTTTGTTGGGAATTAGGATAATCACATGCATCATCATTACTTGAATTGTCAGACAAAGCACCTAGGAAACATTTTTATCCCTTTTATCCCTATTACAAGCCACCAGACACAAATATTCCTGTGTAAATATGAAAGAGTATCTCAGTAATCATTGAATATATGTTACTGTTACTGGGTACCTAGAAGTCTTTTTAAACACTTCGGCAACATTTTGTGGCATTCACAAACCTCTGTTCATCTGTCTCCCAGATCTCTTCTTCCTTCACATGCTTACACTGTAGCAGTGAGACATTTGCTTGCAAGATATCTGTAGTGGCTCTCTCTGAGGCTATTGCTGCTCATCTTCATTGCAACCTCTTCAGTGCTTGGCTCAACTGAACCTGTCTTTCCTTGCACTGTAGTCCACCATTGGAGGGCTCTGCTATGAAACATGAAGGGTGACAATGGACAACTGACTGGTGGTTGCATCTCTTGTCGCTGTAGCTGCTTTGCAAGCAAGGTTACACCTACACACAGAGTTTCTTTACGTGGACGTACACATAACTGTCAAAGCCCTGGTGGTCCTCAGTCACTCAAAATATGTTGAAATCCATGTCTTCTCCACTTAACCCACCAGTGTCAATTTAGTGTATGTCTTTAGTGTACATCCAAGCTGCACCAGGTGCACTTGGACAAGAAGATCGTACACAGTAATTCACAGAGTTCTTGCAGGATGTCGGAAACCCTGAAGACAGTTGCTTTGAAAGAGGGCCCTCATCTGGGGTCTTTTGTTGTCAAAGAATCTAGGCTGCTCTTACCACTAGGCTATTATCCAGTAGTGAGATTTTTAATATCTCCTGAATGAAAAGGTTCCATGTTCTATTAAAAAACCCAACAACAGCAAAACAAAAAAACCCCAAAACTTAATACCCCAAAGTCAATTGGGAAAAGATTGATGCCTTATTTAAAGTGCTCATCAGTAACATGGATAGAAAAAGTGCTAAGCCAAGCATTAAGGCAAAACAATATATCTTACCTTTGCATGATTGAGCCACACTTAATGAGGAAGGCTTGGTGATTAAATCTTGTCCTGAGTTTTCATCTGAAGGCCACAAATGCCTTATGCTAAGGAAAAAATTAATGGCTGCAAGAAGAACAAAATAAGGTGCATCACTCAGGAACATATAGAAACATAGAAGTTTTGCCCTTTTTTTGTTGTGTTCCTCTGATGTTGGTCAGTTGTTTCCTAATTCCCTATCCTGAGATGCTTAATTCCCCCTCATCTTGTTACAGTGAGTTTGAGCTAGGTGCCATATGCACTGTTTTGCAAAGCCCTGTGCTAGATGCCAAGCCCAGAGGTGCCCCAGGCCACTGGGGAGGGAGGGACCAAGAGCTGCAGGGCACCCGCAATGAGTGAATCTGGGATTGTGAAGAGAAATTTGCTTCAGTTGCTAGCTACGGTTCACAACAATGTGGGGAGGCAAGCTGAAAGGTCCCAGAGAAAAAGGAGTAAGGATGTCCAGTGAGAAGGAGCAGATAGTGACAGCTGATAAAGACTTCCCAATTTGAGTCAACATATCCCACGAAAAGGAAAAGATGTGGCAAATTTATTACTACATATGGGTACAGTGAGCACCATGGCTTTACTCCCTTTCTTGCTTGACTTACCATGACAAAGGACATCACAGAGCTGATATCTGAGCTCCAGAATACAAAACCAGACTTTTTAATAAAAATAAACAAAATAGAGCTAGGAGGAAAACAAGATCATGGCTCACAAACACTAGATCAAACACCAAATAGCTATTTTTTTTCAGATGGATTTCTTTATTAATGCCATTCCTTAATATCTATATGAATTGTTTTTTATTCATAAACTAGGGAGTCACTGATTAATAACTCACTAATTCAGTCCTGGGAGCAGGAACAACATCATTATATCTTGGCAAACAATCATTGCCATGAAAAAAATGCTGCACAGGTGAGGTAAAATGTGTGTGAACAGACAATTGGCTGAAATATATTTTGATAATCCATGTAAAACTTGGGAATTACAAATACCTCTGCAGAAACCAGAACTGTGAAATAATTCCCGAATGAACAAAAGCTAGGAACACATTTGTGACCAATTAAGCTATGTGATTGGCTCTAATATATATTATCATTTCCCAGGTAGCTTTGAAAGTATGAAAAGATGAACAAAATGACCATTTCATAATAACATACTTCCTTAGCATGACGGGTAACATTTATTATTTATTTCATCAAATACTTCATTAACTCAATGAATGCTTCCAAGTTCCAAAAATAACATTTCCCAGGGTTAAAGTCTTTTAGACAAAGGATACAAGAACAAAAGTGAGAGCAGGTACATTGAAAGTAGGAGAGAAAATAAAAGGAGAGGGGTGGTGAATACAAGCTGTAATATAGGATGCTCTCCCACAGGTTCTATGAGCTGTTGCTGTAACCCTAATGTTTTACCTGCCAGGCAGCCCCTGCAGGAATTTCTGAGTGCAAGGGTGCAGATATGCCTTGGCATGGGCTCCTCTTAATTTTTTTTTTTTTTCAGTATTCGAAAGAGGTTTTTACCTCAGTTAGAAGACTGTATTTCTAGGTAACTCTGTCAACAGAGTTGTTATTTCTTTTGATTTCTATAGACTTCTGGAAATATTGAAGAATTCATAGATTGCTTATACAGGCATGATCTTGGTTTTAGCAGGATGATACAGACAAATAAAATGCTGTATTCAAAGCATGAGAAATTTAAAATCTGCCTTCCAGATTGACCCACAAAAACAAAGTTCTGCTCTGAGACCCTTAGAGGGAAAATGGCCACTTGTCATATTACAATCATGGGTATTTCATATTTTCCAGTCATTACTGAACATGTATAAGATACTCATGAGCTGTTTTGGCAGATACTTATTGATGCGTTTTAAGTCTTTTGTTAGCTATAGTCTTTAGTCATTTTAGTACATTGAGAACTAATCTCCAAGTCTGTCAGTCCCATTTTGCATTACAAATCATTTGTAGTTTTATAACTGTCATTTCCAAGGACATCTGGAAAAGATGGATTTATGAAAGGTTATCGTGCATTCTAAGGAGGCTGGGAATTAGCATGACTTTGTAAAGGTTCTTGTAAATTGAGCAGCAGCCATCACTGGCAATAAGCTGTTTTCTGCTCTAGTCAAGTATCTTTATTTAAATATTAAGGAAGAGGTGTGACCTTTGGCCTCAAAGATCACTATGATACAGCAATAGCACAATCTATTAGCTGTCAATGAAGTATTATGGCCCTGGCTCTCTCAAGACACCTATTTGTGGACAGTGTTATAATAACCCTTCCATTAGGCATCCCCAAGGCAAATAACCTTGGCTTTAACAGAGTCAGTTTAAAATTCCTTGGAGTAACATTAAGAGAATATCTGGTTTGTGTCAGTTTAGGATCAACTACCAGCATTAGTCTTGTTCTGTAAATTGTAAGTAGCTGTGGATTTATTAGAATTTTTTTATACATGCCCACAGGTAAATATTAAATACAAAGGATGTGAAAACTCATATTTGTGTTCTACTTCCTACATGGAATATATATAGATTAATGGACACCTGACAGGTCTGAGCATTTTAAAAGAGGATCCATTTTGTACTATATACGTTTCATTTCTTTTGTTGGTGGAAATTACACAGCACCACTAGAATTAAATTGCATCAAAAAAAAAAAAGAAAGAAAATAATGAAATTAAAACAGCAAACATGATAAAAAATAGTCTAGATAATATTCCTGTGAGTTGGTATGTTGTCCTGTATAAATAGTTAGGTACAGCTACAATAACTTTAGAGAACTATCTAAAAAGCCAATAAATATTCACATGCTGTGTCTTGTTTGTCTCCTCTGCATTTCCTCCTCTTCAGGTTTCAGTATATTTCATATTCAAAGATAAGTCCAAGACCAAGTATTTTTAAACTTGTGGGATGTTCAGAACAAGTCTTTTCTTCAGGTCTTCTCTGGTGTTTAGTCAAACTACATCTGAATATGCTCTCCTAATATGAGCTGAACTGCTTTGAAAACTACAAGTTTTCCTACATATATATAAGACCAGCTAAGGTTGTTCTTTGCACCTTCTGCAAGAGAACAGTTCTAAAGCCACCTTTCATCAGAGGTAACAGTCAAGGTCAAACTCCATTTAAATACTTTGAAAAATCAGAGGTATCCACAAGTATTAAAGGCAACCTACTAACAATCCTATTAACGTTTCAAATATTTTGGTTAGTATACTGGTTATAGTGTTTCCTTTGAATCCAGCTTTAATGCCTTATACAAAAGGCTTTGGTTGTTGAAGTACAGCAAACAATGAAATATGCTTGCCATTGTGAAATTAGAAAAAGTTTATCTAGTTGTGCAAGTACAGCTCCTCTACAACTCTTTTTTTTGTTGTTGATTTTTAGCAGTAGTAGATCATTCCTTAGGCAGGAATAAAAGCATTCATGTGATGAGAAACTACATGAGCTGTCCCCCAGTGGGGTTCAATGCCTCCACACCGCTTCCCTGTCCCCAGAAGGACTTTGATGGAGCCAAGACCGTGATGGATCCCCTCCAGCCACTGCCCCCAGGACTCCTCTGCTCAAGGAAGGTTTACACATCGCAGCAGAAGAAAGCACCTGAATTAAAATAACTCAGTGCTAAATTGGCCAGTTCTCTTTGCTTAGTTTTGAAGAGTCTGCTTTCCACCCCTCACCACCTGCAGTTCCTGACCTCCTTAGAGGGTTTTCTAGGAGGAAGACGAATAAAGAGAAAAAAAAAGCTGTGGAAGCAATAGTCTACCATGCCGTGATCCACCTCTTAATGGGTGTACTGGGATTTATCCCCTTGCTTAATGAAGGCAGGAGAGACAACTTCTACCTGAGTCAAGTCTGGAAATATTCAAAACTGCTGGTGCAGATTAACACTATAGCCAATGGTATCTGGCTTCTGTAAAAATGCCATCACTACCCTGACAAGCATGGGCTTCAGGATCAACCTTTTCAGCCAGGGAGCTCTTCTCTTCCCCAGCAGGTCCTTGGCATGGCAGCCAGCCCCTGACAAGAGAAAGAAGTCCAGTCAGACTGGACAATGCCAAAATTTTGTGGCAGCTGTTTTGGCCTTGACATCCTCAGAGTTAGAAACTATGGGTCCAAAAAATTACAACACTGTGACAGATGGCCTCACCTTTCTTGTGACCCTCACAAGCTTATTTCAAATCAGTGCTAGGAAACACCACATAGTTTCAAAGCAAACAATTAAGTTGAGGATTACAGTAGTTGTTTCCAAGTGTTCAGTTCTCACATATTGCACTCTGTCAAGGCAATATTCACTCTCAATAAAGGGCACTTGACTTTTGGTTCATTCTCCCGTTAGCACTCCTCATACAGTGATATTGGATACAAAGCCATTTTCTTTCATAGGGCGATACATGGCAGAATCTAGGATGTAATTTAAGGGGCTCTATTGATATCATAAATTACAAGAAATCTGGTGAAGCCGTTTATGAATGGCAGTAAAAACCTGAAACTGAATTACATCATTAGAATCATGCACCACATACATGTATTATTATTTATAATACAGACTGAATATCCCTGTATTTTATAGACAAAGAAGATACCCTAGGACCTTGTGCTAAATGAGAATAGGCCTTCCACAGACTCTTGCTAGCAGATGTGCTCCAATAATGGAACAGAAACGTTATGTTTATGAAGTTACTTCATAAAGGAGGAAAGAAACTTAGGTCTCTAAGCCTAGGAAAGTGCAACGCCACTGTAATGCTTTCTACAAGATCAGTTCCTTGTGCCAGTCTCTGAGAAACATCTTAGCTCCACATACCAGCAGATTAAATTTGTGGAGAACACTGAGGATCCTAATTATTTTGATACACAGAATCTGTGTCCATATTTCAGAATACATATAAAAATCTGATTTGGGCAATAGCTGTCTTTCAGATACTGTGTCTGTTTGTGCTTTTGAATTCTCTGGCTGGTACCAGAATCTAGCACAAGCCCTTTAACAATACAAAGATAGAAAGAATAGTAAGAAAGCTATAGTCTCATAGCAAAAGTCTGTGAACAGTCCAGAATCACTTGCTCTCAGTTTGCCTAAGAATTTAGTTCCCCAAAATGAAGTAATGCATGACCTGTATTCAGACTCCAGACACTTGCTTCAGGAAATGGGCTTTAAAGGGGAAAAACAAAATAGGCACATTTTTGCAAATATTTTCCTCTGAAATGTACATAATTTTCTGCCTTGCCACAGTGGCTAAATAGGACATGAGCCTGATAACTTCAGTAATAGTCATATTTTTATTGGCCTATCAAAAAGATAATTTTGTAAGCTTAAGCATAAAACCCCTTATTTAGAAGAATGTCCTCATTAAAGCCAACAGGTCCTTGATGTAAAGTCTGCTCCCACCAGCAACATTGTCAAGAGCAAGCCATGTGCACTTCTTGGTAACACTGAAAGTGCCTGGAGCCTACAACCACTCCGTTTGAGATTTCAGGGTCCTAAGGGAACGAAATATCTATTTCTTACCGGATTTCAGTACACTAAGCATGTGAACTAAGTTATATATCTGAAATGGAAAGGCTTAAAGGGTAAAGAATTTTATTTTACCCCCGTGCTTGGTAACATTGAGGATCAAGTTATGCAGAAAACCATCTCTGGCCTTTTAAATAATAACATGATTACTTGCCCTCAGTAGTGCATTGTCATCTTTTCACAGCTCCCAACCTGTTAAACCAGCGACTGATCTACCAGATTCAACTGAGGCTTCAGCTGGTCTCTGACAAGCAGGAAGAGCTGATGCTTCTCATGCTTGCACCAGCCTCTGAAGGAGGAAGAACAGTAAGGAAGGGAGGGAAGAGTATTTATGTTTTATCATCCAGAATTTAGCACAGTTTGAAAAGGGAAAGAATTATGTAAGAGAGGTGGGTAAGGAGAGGTACTCATAACTTACCCCCCTGGAAGCTGCAAATACCCTGAAACACACTTTCTTTTCTTGCAGGCAGGGACAGGCTCTGTTAGAGCCCAGCCCAGTACTCCTCTGCCTGCTTTTCAGACTGACATTTGCCCTTGAGCAGAGATCTTCATTTTGATGCACCAGATCCCATTTTTGACATTTTGTGATCAAGAATGTCCCTTCTGTTTTTCATGATCCTTAACCTCAGTAGTTTCAGGCTTTGCTTTCACTTGCCCAAAGGAAGCTCTACCACCTGCAAAAGAGCAAGTCACATTTAGTGTAATTTATCGTGTAAATTCCCAAGTGGAGACAATGCCCCTTGAGTGTTTATAGCAGAATCTGGTTTTCTGGTCCGTGCTTATGGCTGGCTATGCTTACTTTATTTTGCAGTAGGACTAAATTGCTTTCTGTCAGTTTGTTTTTATAGCAAACTGGCTGTGTATATTAGCTATCCTCTAGCAGAAACTGTTTTCCAGTGGAAATGATGAAATGGTATTTCTGCAATGACTTTGGGTATTCACTTTACTTTCCAAATGGTTCTGTAGCAATGCAGGATTTTGTCTTGGTGAGGATCCCCCTCCTAACAATGAGGAAAGGTGCCCATGCAACAGATCAGCTAATTGATACAAAGACATTATATTAAGAATTTTAAATGTTATCATCTTATGTTTTAAAAAGACATATTTCTTTTAACTTAGCCTGCTCCCAAGACAGTATATGTAGCTAACAGAGTTTTTCCAAGTTACATATACTGAACTTAAATCATCTGGAATCATTTGGTAACTGAAGGGAAGGCCATTGCAAGTAAATACAATATCCAAATGTGTGTTTATGTAAAATGCTTAAAAAAAATCCCAAGCCCCAACCTTGTTTTAACCAGCCCCAGCTCGTTTTAACAAAATTAATGTTCTGACAGGGTTCGTAGTAGAGTGAGATCTTGACCTGCCCTGGGCTTTGGCTACCCCCTCAGGATCAGTGGGAGGAAGCCTGGAAGATCTGTAGAGGAGCTCAAGCACGTTGCCAAATCCCTGCTTGCAATCATGGGCATCCAGATTGTGTAACCTCAGTTTTGTGTCTATGGATTTTGAACCTGTTAGGTGCTAGCAGGGTTGCAAGGTGACCCTGATCTGGATTTGAGGCAGGATTATTAGGAGACATGCCAGGTCTGAGGAAGAAATCCAGGCGGAGAGGTGCCCTTCCCTGGAGAGATGAGAGATGGGAGGACAGGACTCACAACAAGAGGCTTTGTTCATTTGACTCTGCTAGCGGTGGGACTGGTTGCAGAAAAGAGTGATTCCTGTTACTGCTATCTGCATTACACAGACACACAGTTCTGGGTCATCCCTGGGGTGTCATCAGGGGGTGACTTAGGGCACATAAATGTTACATGCTTGAGCTCCAGAGGCCTAGAAGAGAAAATAAATTTCTAATCCATGAGGAGGTTTTTAAAATGCAAAAGAATTTTGGGGAAGACATTACTTTTTTAATAGTTCCTCTTTTGCGGACACAGAGCACATATAGGAATGTTTACATTTTCACTCCAGAAAATTAATAGATATATCAAGGCACTTCACAGAAAGTACTACACAGAAAGTTTATTGCCTCCTTTCACACAGAGTGAATTTTCCAACATGAATATATCTGCTGATTACAGAGATCTGTAATGTAGCTTTCTGGATAACCTAGCACAAAAAAAAAAAAAAATTCTTAATAAGTGAAAATTAACATCTTAAGTCCCACCTAAAAATCGAAGGGGAAAAGATCTTAAGTCTAGGGTGCTCCTGAAGGGACTGGTAGATTTGCCAAGGAAGTAAAATTAGGATAACTGGCCATCCAAATCTTTTGAGATAGAGGTGTTTTTAAGGTGGAGATGCCAACATACTAAAGTGCATGAATGAAATTAATGTATTAACCACAATCTTAGCACTTTATTACATATACTTAGGTACAGGGATCTTATCTGGGAGAAAAACACAGTTTGGAAAGTAATGGAGATGACATTTTAAGATCATATATCTATATCACATTTCAATGACATTTGAAAAAAAATACTGGTGGTTTCTTATGATTTGGGGCATTTCCTCTTCTCATACAAAGTGTTGTCTATCAAACTCATAAGCATATGAATGTCTTTGACTATACTATTGTTCAATCTGCCTGTTCATAACTCAGCCTCTTATTCCATTATAATGCTTGAATGATTCACATGCAATGTTTCCAATCCACTTTTCCTATCTTGTGAAACTTTTTAACTAAATGTTAGCATTTGCAGGCACCAGATGTTTTGACATAAGGAGAAGCAATATGTAAATTTTAATCCATGCTAGGAACAATAGCCTGGAGGCACCTTTTTCTTATTACATGAATCATATACTTAACCACAATGTGGTGGATTATATCAAAATCATCACCACCCTGAATATAGAACACTTGTCTTGTGGTTGCCAATTAATGAAACTGATATATATTTAACTTGATGGGTAGCAGTGATTTAACCAATAAGCTTGAGCATACTTCACTGCTGCAGCCTCCTTTATAATTAGACTTTTGGTCTGATTATTATCACAACTTCATACATTTTCCTCAAAACTCCCATTGGTTGTCAGTACAAATGATGCTAACATTCAATCTGTTTGTCTGTCAATTGCAAATATCACTGCTTTTAATCAAGTAGTGTATCATAAAGTGCTTTTCTAATCTCTGAAGTGACTTTTGATTTTATTTTCTGATGCTGTTTGTTTAATCGTTAAGTGTCTGAGTCTGCAACAGGCTGAGCATTACCTTTCTTCAAAGTGTACTGAGAAATCTCAGTCCCTTACAGATAAGCTGAGTACCTTTTATGATCAAATCCTAAGTACATAATAAATATGTAAAAAAGCAAAGCTTCTATCCATGGATAATCACTGAACTTTAAGTAATATTAGGTTTTAGTACTGATAGGGGTGTCTTAATGATCTGATAAAATAAAGAACCTGGAGAACAACTTTATTACAAATAGAATGTTTATCTGATATACACAAACAATGAGCACTATTTTACATGAAACAATGAACTATTACAAAACTATAGCTGAAATATATACTACTACTCAACAACTTCTGCATCATTTCATGCACAGAAAGCACAAAATATCTTCTAAAGAAAGCAGCACTTTTGATATTAGGAATTCAAAATGCAATCCGAATCCTTACTTAATTCATTAAGTAAGAGTACCTTTTAGCGCCAAATGCTACCTAATTATCAGCTTTACAAAAATGTTTTACATCCTAAAATACAATATTCTGTTTATCCTAGATTGTCTGGGGAACATCTAGTACATTAGAAGGTTGTTGTAGAGCTTCTTAGTGATTTAACTGATATCATCATGCCTGCTAGCAATTTTGCAACATTCTGAAAACACTTTCCATAAATCAAAGCCTTAGCAGCAGGAATAAGCAGATGGCAGGAGACCATATTAAAGAATGTATCAATTATTTTTATTAATGGGAGGCTACTGGATCATAATGTATCATAATGGACTAAATGTTTAGCAGTTGTGAAGTGTTTTGTCTGTTAGGTATCTCAGATGTTCTTAGTGGATGTTATTATATTGTCTTGTGATGGCATTCTTTGATGGACCAGATCGTGAAGTTTCACAAGGGACATATAAAGAGATGCTTTAATTTCAATCCTTTAATTGTATTCATATAATAAACATAAAATACCAGCATGTATAAAATGTAATTTAAAAAAGATTGCATGTACAGTCCGTAATAAAGTACATTCTGTCTGCACACGTTGACTCAGAAAACAAGATACTATATGGTTAACAATGAAAAATAGCAATTATTATAAAAATATTCTACAGTCTCGTAATAGTAATGTAAATGCCTTTACTTATCTAAGAGACTTAACGTAATTTTAAATTACAACAATTTTACATCCTCCGTTCATATATACAGCCCTATTAAAGTCAAAAGGTATTATAATAACAATGTTCTTATTAAGATTAAATGACTGAATTATATTTAGTTATTTTACTATATAAAGCGACTGTGTTCCTGTTTGTTAAAACTGTTTGCACTTACTGTAGCTTTTCACAATATCCATGCTATGCGCAACAAAATAATTTAGGTTTATAAGTATAGTAACTATATCCTTTTCATGAATTAAACACAATGTTAATGTATCAACTCCCTTTCCTTCTGTGTAATTATTGGTCCACTGTTTTGTGTATTCTGTAGGAAGATGTCCACCAGCTTTGAACAGCTGCTACTGAAAACAAGCAATGATTCCTCATTTAATACATCTTGACAAAAGTACATAGTTCTCCTCATCCCCTGCCCTGCTTGAGGTCAAACTCTGTAAGTCTTTAAATTTTTTTCTAGGCCCAGAGCCATGGACATATTATGCAACTCTTTCATGAGATTTCATTAAACAGATATCTGTAGGAAGTAGCTAAAAAATGGATTTCACCTGCACCACATTTTAGTTCAGTAAAATTCTCATGGACAGCAAAGAAATTCTGCCTGAGGAAGGATGTTGGGATTTGTCCCTGTAGTTCCTCTATGCAAGCCGGTAGCACTGTGCTCATCTCTGCTCTGCTCTAACCGTGCTCTCAGCTTCACAGCAACCTTGCCAAACCAGGAGTGGGAGAGGCAGTCCTTACTCCAGAAAAGTCTAGTTTACATTTACCAGCACACACATTTCCTAAATACCTTCCGTACCACCTACTCATCCTCAGAATGTCCTAGATTACTGTTTCTTGGAGCCTGTACCACTATTTAATTTCAAGGGTGATGCTGTAATGCAAGGTATAGTTATTAGCTAAAATACTAATTATGATGAAAAAAACTGTAATGGTAGTGAAACAATATTATAATATACACCTACAGGTATGGGTACATTTAGTGTTTTGGGCAAAGGGGGTGAGGATTTTGTGAGAATGAAGACAGCTTGAATATGTTTAGTGATAGATGCAATACTGTATATTGCAAAGAAGCATTCACCATCTTCTGTTCAGCTTCTTATGGAGGAAGAGAAAAAAAAAATCTGGTGCTTCAGACTGAAGCAATTGTCAGAAGAATGAAAATCAACTTTAAAAAATTTAATGGATGCGCTATAATGTTTTTTTTAGAACAGTGCTTATAAAAGTGATGAAATCCAGGATGTTATTTAAAGTCCATATAGTTCACAAGTATGGTCTCACTCCCATGTAAAAGTTCAATGGGAAAATCATGTAATACATTCATATTTAATTTCTTTTTCTCCATTACGAGCAATCCACACTGGTGTATTTAAAACTAATGTACTAGAAACTACAGTACAAGGACAAATGGCATTTGATATCAACCAAATACCCCTTCCTTTCATCAGCTGAAATGGACAATACACATCCTACACTAGACATAATGTGGGCATAAAAGTTAGTTTTAATTCATCACCCTTTGTATTCAAATGTCAATATTAGCTAGTCTTTGGCAAAACTATGACAAAGTGATTCCTCTTTTAATGAGCCTAATTTATAGAAGCACTCCAATTAAAATGCTGATCAGACCTATGTTCAATTAGCTTTGGTTAATACTCATTTGTCTTTCCATTCCTTTCCTTCATGCTACAAAAAAAAAAATAAAATACCAGAACCCTGTTTGTTGTTGTTGCTACTTTTAACCATGCAGTAGAAGCGTACCACAGCCTCTGCTGAGGGTTAGGTGTGTGCTGAGCTATCTGGGAACCTACACATGTTACAAGAAGATCAGTTCTGCTCTGTTCAGATTACATCCAAGTAGTTTGCACAGGCTCATAAAAATCATTAGTTTCCTAAAAACATAAATATTCTTGTGAAATTGGATACTCCATCATCTTTCATAGCCATCTGGATGTAATTTATTATCCCACTACTAACTTTCCAATTAAGAAACTATCATGACACTATCTGAGTTGGTCATGAATGGGCTATGGCCCTGGAGGAACATAAACCTCACAAGGACTGTGAAGAGGATGCAGGTACCAAGAACAGAAGAGGCAATGGGAAGAAACAATTGCTCCATTCTTGGATAATATGCTTAAATACATTTAAAATGTTCTTGCAAACAATCCACTTTAATATCTTCTTAATATCCTGTGACACCTCTGGGGCACGAGGCAGATTCAATGGCAGCAAAATTAATACACACTTTTGAAACATATTTTGAATTATTGGGGAACTCCCAAATGTGATGTTTTGGCTTTGGTTGAGGAAGAGCGATGAAGAACCTGTGCCAGCTTATTTTCCCATGTATTAATATTACAATTAGAACGATTGCACTTAATGTCCTCCAGGAACATATACATAACTCTGCAAAATTTTACTGTGTATAGAAATGATATGCCTTCTACCTCCCCTCTAAATGCCAAGCCTTTACTGACTCATCAAAATACATTTTCTGAATGCCCCCTCCCAACAAGCTAGTTATGAGAAGCAGTGCATCGCATCAACACTTTTGAATATCCCCTTTCGTTTGAAAACTTTTCCTTTTAATCTTTTCTGTAGGGAATCCAAAGACAAACTTGAAATTAAATTATCTCTTTTTCAAGTGTATGCAATGGGAATCTTGTTATTTCCCTCTGCTTCCAAATCAGATCAAAGGCATGTGTATGGATGAAGTAGAGTCCCTTTGGAAAAATCTTATGGTGCTGCTAAAGGGCACTAAAAGCATTGTTCAGAAGCCCACTGTTGTGTCTGTGAATTCTGATCTCTACCACACAAAAAAGGACACAGTCTGAATACTCCTGGCATAAGCAGCTGACATAGCCCTGTTACTAGTAGTGCTTGTTTTAAATGATGCTAATTGTAACACAAAGTATCTTTGTTGAGTCTTGTACATCCATACAGTCTTTCTGCTGAAATGTCATATCTTTTTCTGTCTGAGTTCATTTCAGTCTCTGTCATGATGTTAGTTTCCATTTTTCTTCTGTATCATTAAAATATATATTAAAAGTCTGTTCTTTTCTGCAAATGAAATTTTAAAAAAATTGAATTCCATGAAAAGCTTAATGGATTTTCTCCTTTTAAAGAGAAGTCTACACAGTTTAAATTTCATGCTCACTTCACTTGTGCGAAAGCATTACTGTCTGGTTTTTCAGATTTTAAAACCTGTAACATCTCCACAGTTCCCAGCTTAAATAGTTCCCTGTTGTTTCACGTTTTGTAAAGTTTTTAGTATATTAAAAAAAAAAAAAGAGGGAAAAAAAGAAATTAACAAATGACTAAAACTTGTGTTTGTAGCAGAGAGAAGTGAACACAGATGGAAGAGAGAGTTTGAATATACTTTTGTAACACGAGTATTCCTTTTGTGGTAACCATTTTCATAGTGCTGTAAAAAGTCATGGAATGATAGTAAAAATGTTCCCAGTGAAGAAAGATTTGTGCAAATGTCAGCTGTGAACAGATGGTGTGAATTTGGGGCAAAGTGATATGAGTTCACGTCCATCTCCTTTTCCTGTGAAGTAAGGGCTGATTTAAACCCTTGTCATGTAGTAACTTATCTTCACAGTGGCTCTCCTTATTTGTATTTAAAATAAGCACAAACACCATGCTTATGTTCAACTCAGTCTTTTAGCAAATGGTTTAGAGACGCATGAGGCCCTTTCTGCTTTTATAAATCATCTCCATCATCTGTGCTAAAGCTGCTTCTCCTGCTGCTCTCTTTTGATGCAGCTGGGGACGTGGAGGACAAGAGTGGGTCTGTTCCAAATGGCGACACCGTGTCATCCAGTAAAATTTCCTCTAGTCGTTGCTCTTCTTTTAAAGCTGCACTGAAGGACAAATCCGTAAAGTGTGAAAGTGGATCAGAAAAGGCTGTAGATCCATCGCAAACGTCAGAATTTGGTCCACGTGCCAGAGGCATTTGTTGAGAGTAGTCTACAGAGTTCTCCTCTGGATAAGATTGTTGTTTGATGACCTGTGCAGCTAAATCGACAGCACTGAGTGAAGACATGACTGGAAGGCCATGTGCACGTGCCTGGATCTCTAATTCCTAACATTTCAAACAAAAACAATTAGATAATAACTTTAAAAATAAAACAGTGTCAGAACTATTGCAATAAATATACTGTTCATATATACAAATTAATTATACATTTTGTCTAGTTCTGAGACTACATTTTCAAATATGAAATTGTCAGTCTATGGAAATTTGCAGGTTTTGTTTCCCCTCCTGTTGTTAAACAACTGTCCTAAGGGAACATAAAAGGTGGGACTGCATGTCAAAAACCATTGTGTACTGAACCCAATAAAGGTGACAGAAAAATTTTTCAACTTTCTAGTTCATTATCCACTGCTATCCAGAAAAACAGAGGTCACTTTACTTGATGATGCTTACGATACACAGATATATGTGTAAATCCCCGTATATAAGATGGTTGATTTTATATATATCTGTCTGTCTGTCTATCTACCTACCTCATCTTCATATGTGTGTGTATTCAAATCTTGCTTTTCAGGGTTATATTCTGCTGGTTAGTGTCACAAGCAGATATAACATGACACACTATACACAAGGAAGTGTAATGTGTGAAATGGTTACAAAGGGAAAATGAAAATACTGAAGGGATTTTTGTGTCCAGTATCGATTTTTGGCTGCAGAGTTGTAATTTTTTACTTCTTTTTTTGTCTTTCTCTGATGCTAATACATACAGAAGGAAATAGTTTGTACAAATACTTTATTAACTTTCCGTGCATTCTTTTATGTAAGGTCTAATTATCAAAGGAATATCCTCTCTCCAATATATACAGTAATAAATAAGGAAAGCCAATTCATTTTTAATAAATGCCATTTTGGGCAAAATTATATAGATGAATAAAATTTTATGAGGGATAAGTACTGAGAAAGCTTTGTAGTTCGTGGCGACACTCTTATACAAACCTGAATTCGGAGTAGAAGTCTTCTGTTAGCATGCTCTAATTTCTTCTGCCTGTGTTCTAATTCTCTGGCTCTCTGTTGTTCTTTTTGTAGCCACTTGATGTACTCCACTGATGCTTTTAAAATAGTTCCTTTGTTCCAGCGCATATCACTGCAGAATGTAGAGATAACCTTTTCACAATTGTGCATGTCAGCAGAATTCATAAGAACTTACAAAATCTTTTACATTAATATGAAATAATGATTTACATGACTATTATTCACTCTTAGATATTATTGCTTCTGAATGGAAATTTTAATAGAATAGTTAAGAAGCCCTTATATAGTAAAATTAATCCCAGAATGAAAATAAGTGTCAAAAGAAAGTAATAAAGTGACTTTTTGTGGGAGAGCTAAATGCAATATCATGATTCTACCATTACAGTTTTTATATTTTTAGTGAAAATTGCTTTTATTATTAACTCTAAGATTAAAATCTATGTGCAGTATTTCTGCATTAATGAACTAGGAAATATACATTACTGAGGACTTAAGCCTAAATTTTTAAAGATCATTTTGAATATACTACTTTTACTTGACTTACTAATGAGGTTGCTTTTATGCTTGTTGAGAAAAAAATGACCTGTGCTGAATGCCACTCCTCATTGATGATAGACCAGACAAATAATACTTTTGTAACCATAATGACTACTGAATGACAAAAATCCTGTTCAAAAATCTTGAAACAATAAAACCCAAGTTAAAATCCACAGCTACTTGTAAACCCCAACTCAAAATAAAAGCCTTACAAAAAAAAAAAAGGTTAAATTCGTCCATCATTCAGGAAATCATGGTTTAACTTCCAGCTTACAAGCAGTCTTACTAACAACAATACACTTGTTCAAGTGCATGTGTTCAAGGACTTTCATGTACTCATTTATCAATTTTCCAGGTATTCCTTTATGTAAGGTCTTGGAGGCCTTGGAACAAGAATGAAATTAATTTCTAATAAAGTTCAGTATTTTATGATACAGGGTGGGCCTGCTGCATTAAATATATAAACAAAAGGGTTTATCTGAACTATCCACTTCACTGCAAGATGGCTTAGACCAAGCAGAAGATTTGCAGAGGTTCTGGTCCTATAAAACAATCCCGAGAAGGAAAAGCTATTGAAACCAGTTAGAATCTGAGGTTGGGAGAGACAAGTAACCACCTTACTGCTTTTTTCTTTACTGTCTATTCCAAATACATACATTGGCATTTATAGACTCAAATAGAAATACAGTATACTCCAGTCAATTATCACTTTCTATTATTACTTGCTTACTTTAGTTAGTGAGACTTGCTCCTACTCACGTGCTCACCTTACGGTGAGCAAAACTGTGATCTGAGGTGGATTTATTGCAGAAGTGTCAATGCTTTACATTCATCCTCTCAGAGTAAGTTCCTAATGAACCTTACACCCTTACTCCAAGGCTAAGCACCCTTAGAGACATCCACCAAGCCAGCTGTCTTTCTACTGAATGTATTGGTCAAAAGCCAGGCACGTACAGGATTTAGGGACTGAGACCACCTGGCCTTTCCAGAGGCACTGTACTAGGGATAAAACCTTATGGAGCTGATAGCTTTAAAGATGCTTAGAAGAGTATGCAAAATTATTTGTGATAAAGCATCACAGTGTTTAATCATGTCCTAGAACTTAGATCATTCACTAGAGATTTGGGAGAACCAGCTTTTGGATCACATCTCTGTCCTCTGGACAGCATGCAAACCATGGGGCTCCAGCACACAGGGATTTCCCCTTGTCTCAAAAATGTGGGCCAGGAATGCACAGCTGTCAGGATTAGAAGGTGAGGAAGTCAGAAAGAAATAATTATTGTCTCAGATCCCACTGTCTGCAAAGCCAAAACATCAGAGGCTGCTCACTGAATTGGGTATATATTCTCATTTAGACATTCCTTGGTCAAAAAAACTAAAGCAGAGGTGGAATTCGGAGCCAAGAGCAGAACCTGTCTCCCTCATGACAGCTGAACCACCTCTTGGCAGTCCCTCTGCCTCCTCCTTCCCCTCCTTGTACTTGCCCAGGTGGGAAGATGGAATATTTTCCTGCCAGGATCCTATGGACTCCCTCACATGTGGCATACCTATGTTTCCTGTCAGTATCCTGAGGACTTTCTCCTCACATCTGGGATACCTGTGTTCAAACTGTAAAGGTTAAGGAAGTTTTTAGTACACATGATGTTTGTTTTCTGGACAAATCTGTTAGTGCCATCACCACATTATAATCTTACTTTCTTCATCAGACATCTTTGGAAAGTTAGGTAAAATACTGAGAGGTCCCTATTTGTGCCTGAATTACAATGGAGTTTCAAAAGCAGCGAGGTGCCTGTCTGTCTACACCAGAACACTTCTGAATAAATAGGAACAACTGAAGTTAAGAGGACATTCAAATTGTGAGTCTCCACTGCTATCTCAGATATGAGCTACATGTGCTACGTATAGCTCAGAATTACAGTAGCTATTTGTTTAATTTCAAGGCAAAACGACTGATTTAGGATATTTTCATGGCAACTTTGAAAAGCGCTACAGTAGCAAGAATAGCTATAGCGTGAACTCTGGATAAACACAATCTGCCTAGGCAAGGCAGGTCAGCTTCTCCTAGCATGGAATGAAGAGAAAACCAAGACAGTTTTGGTCTGATGATATGAACATAAAAATATAACACTATGACAAATACACATACATCGCATATCTGGCAAATATTTCATAGTGATTTCAGAAACAATTTTATGTCAGTTATAAAATGTTACACATTCAAAATCAAATTCAGACAAAAAAAATTGGTTAGTTTTTCAGATTGACATATGAATAAGCCATATATTCATCACTGTATTTGGAATCTTTTTGTGATGAAATTAATTCATGCTACACATAATTGCCAACCTTTGTGACATTGTTTGCTTCTAGTTCATGTTGCCTTGATAGTTTGAATTTTTATGCATATGGCAATGATTTTTTTACTCATAGGTTGAAATAAATCTCCACTAGAGGTCTAATTCCTCGATTCAAATAACTAGAGAGTTGGATCTGGTCAGCTTTTGCATATGATATGTATAGATAGGTATCTCTTGTGGTAATATTTACAAATTTGGGAGGCAAAACTATCATGAACCTCTAGGGTGAAAATGCTGTGATTACTATTACCATTTAAGAGACACTGTTATTTTATGTGTGTGTCTGTGCATATGCATGTATCTCACATATTTTCTACATCTCTACTCATATATACATATACCAGTTGGTGTCTTATTAAATGAAGACAATTGACATTGTTACAACAAACATTTACAGTAACATTCTGCAAGTCGAAGTTTCTTTCTGCCTAAATACTGGCCATATCAAACACAGATGAGTAACATAATACACTCCAGGAGGAAAAAGTAGTTGGCAACGTCGAAAGCAGATTAAAGAAAGATATAGAATAGAGAGGAACTTGGAAAATGTACAAAGAATATGGAAAAACCACTGACAACATCTATAAAAATATTTTTGCTACAAAAGGTGTATTTGTAAAACAGACAATGGACAACAACGCAACGGGAATCCAGATATCTGAACTCACAGCTAATACGATTAGAATACATTAGAACATTCACACAACATAGTAGCACATATTTATCAATAATGACTTAAAGGCACATGCACTTTCTGATTAAACTGATGCTTGTTAATACACAGGAAGTGATTCTGTGAAGAGCAGAAGCTCCAGAGCAGCTGTAGTGTGTTTGGTTCTGCTGTGTGTTCTTCTGCTGACTGCAGTCATAGTGCTGTGTGTCACACTCACTCAAGAGAGACAACAGCTCATATCCAAGAATGAAAACCTGACCAATGAGAGAGAGCAGCTGATACTCAAGAACACAAACCTGACCAATGAGAGAGAGCAGCTGATACTCAAGAACCCAAACCTGACCAATGAGAGAGAGCAGCTGATGCTCAAGAACACAAACCTGACCAATGAGAGAGAGCAGCTGATGCTCAAGAACACACACCTGACCAATGAGAGAGAGCAGCTGATGCTCAAGAACACACACCTGACCAA